>JBBNBP010000314.1:1257-27240 GCA_039737535.1 Lagodon rhomboides
AAAAAAAGGTACCAAAAAAAACATCGTCGTGAGTAGTGAACCGTAAGCAGCAATACGTAACAGCAGGTACTTCAAATTAGTTCCACTATTGCTTCACCGATTCCAGAAGGAACTTGTCACAATGGACAAAAACATATTAAAATCCACCAGTAAAGTCTAGTGGCATGTCATCGCATTGATTATTGATATCTTATTTGGGTTAAGAGTTTTAAATCTGATCCAGTAATATGAAAAAGCATTATATTAGAGGTAGAGAACACTGACTGGACTAGATCTTTCATTACTTAGATGGGTAAATATTAGAAAAGTTGTCTGTGTGAAAATATCCTCAGTTGTTGTGAATTGATGTCATTAGAACAAAAAAGAACACTAGATATTTTTGTTATATGATCATTCACAAAAGAAAACAGAGCTGGCTTATCCTAATTTTAGAAGAAAAAGAGGAGACAATGACCAAATTTAGGGCAACAAAGAATAAATAACTTTCCCAGCCGAACACAAGGCTTTTAATTACTTTTGATAGTGCTACGAAAAACGAGGCAATATTTGACCTGCAGTTTTAATTAAGAAGCTCAATTCTGTTCAGCTCAGCTTATACAGTAGACCTGCCTTGGGTCTGTATCTGTTTAATCATTTCCACTCAGCCTTCCTGTGTCATTTCATCATGATTTCATCATTCTTTTGGGAAGATCCCGACAGAGATCTTTATTTGATCTTAAAAGGGAGTGGATAGGTTCTGCTTTTCCACCAAACCACCCCAGGAAACACTCCATCCTCAGAGGATTGTTCGGAACGTTGCACGTCTGTTTCCAAAAATGAAAGTCAAGACCCATAAAAGAAACTGATTTGTTGTTTACATGGTATTTATTGTCTGTAATTTGTTAGTATCAGACGGACGTAGCAATAGATGATGTCATTTTGTCAAACTTAACCCTGTCAGAAAAAACGCAGCATTTTGTATTTGTGGGTCCGTGGTGCAGCTGTTTTGTGAATTTAGTGGCAGGCACACGACACACACATGAAACGAGTTCAGTTTATTATTTAAGACAATTTCATTTGATCTTGATACGAGGGTTTTTTTCTTCCTTGATTCATTATTCATGTGGTGTTTCATCTCAAAGACAAAGGATCTGTCCAAGTGAAACCCACTGTTTAATCTATTAGGAGTGGTGACTGAAGTGGTAACTAAAACTGAATTTACTGAGGAAAAAAAAAAAGACTTTGACATGGGACTTGAAGCAGTGGTTTCTACAAATGAATTGGTAAGATTGCATCATGAAGCATGCATAATCTCTTTGTGTGAACAGAGTTACATCTCATTAGTCTTTCACACGGGAGTAACGCTCAGCTCGGGTGTTAAGTGCAAATAAGGGTCTGCTGCACATAGCGGGTCGCACAGTACATGCCATGGATGTGGCTATTATAAAATCAGGACACTAATTTTCACAGTGAGGGTTGTCTACAGTCATTTGCGCCACCTTTTCAGCACAGACAGTGGTCCATTATGAAAACTACAGGGCAAACTGAAGCCCCTGCTTGCATGGCTTCAGTCAGTAGAGTCACAAAACCAACACAAACCAACTTTCATCTATTTTGCTTCTTATGTATAAAGGCAGGTCTAATACATGACATATTAATGTCTAAACATAACAATAGTGTCGCTCCGGTGTCACTGAATGTATCCAGGATTTCGCAAAAACGTCTAGTTTTCTGTTTGTTGTCCAGAGCTGGCTGTGTGCTGGATTCTTTCCTTTGAGTTTTATTAAACACCTGCAGCTTCACGCAGTCACTGAAACGACGAGTCTTTCTTTAAATTGAGAGGGTGATGTGCACGGTTTCACACATGGCACAGCAGCTTTGGTCTGTGTTTTGCTACACAAATACTGATCAGCTGTTACAGACGGATCCGGTTTTTAGACTTGTAACAAAGCAGTCCTAAAAGATGCTCGATGGGGGGTCACACTGCAGCCACCCCCCTCCTGATAAACAAGGAACAGCCCCTAAGAGTGATCTGGATCTGTAAGTGTTTTCTACAAACATTATTTAGTCCTTTTAGATAGAAAAGGCGTCACATTTGCAGCAAGGTTAAGGCTGAAATGTGCCGCCTTATACAGTCATATGCAGAAATCATGAAAAACATGTCAGTGATGACATACAGACTGAACTCTTTGCCCCTGCTCTCTTTTGAAAGAGAACTGACTGAATTGTTGGACTATAATGAAATAATAACACAAAGCCTCGTCGTCTCCTCTTGTTGGCCTAATAATCATGAGTGGGCTTCAAGTTCTTTCTAGACTGCTTCCTGTAATCAGTATTGAGTGTTGTGTTGATTGGATATAGTTTTTGTTGGCTGATAATTAGATTTGCTGCCTTTCCCCGTGTATGTATGCGCATGTGGTTACTGTGTAAGGCCACCTTGCCAGGCTATGTTTAAGTCTAATTGTTAATGTCACTGAGCATGTTGTCGCCGTTGTGTACTTGTATCCATGCGCTTGCTACCGAAGCTGCTGCGTCTGTCAGCTGCGCGAGGCTTTGCTATGCAGTGCTGTTAATGTTCCTCTTGTTGCCTATAACATTGCCTATGATGTGGCTCGTTTAATTAAACTGATATACATTCAGGCAAGTCGTTGTAATGTCCTATTTTAGTTAACACATTTCAGAACCTATCAAGAAAGATTCTTTGTGTTTTTAGGGTTAGGTAAGCCCACATCATTTTTCGCTGAGCCCATCCACACTGGGATTTCTGCCGATGGGTAAAGCTTGCCTGCCGGTTCAGCTCCCTGTTGCATGAACCCACCTTTCAATCTTGAATTATATCTCACCCTCACTTTTGAAGATCACTTAATACTTGAACGCATTCATTCAGGGCAGAAACTCACTCGCAATCCCATCCCAATTACAGGAATAAACGTTAAAACGCAAACTACATTTCTGCAAAACTACAGATTCGAACTTAAACTTATCTTTGCTTTCGTTTAGTTTCAATCTTCAATTTTTCTCATCACAGTGCCTTGCTTATGCTCTGGTTAGGTTTTGGCACAAAAAACACTTTGTTAGGATAAAAAAAGTTAAAAGTTCTTGTCACCAGAAACACAGCTGGAGATGTCCCGAGTTGTCCTTAAAAACACCCAGTTTTGTCGTTGGAAATGTTGGAAATGTTGGGAATGTTGGAAATTGTCCCAAGGTCTCCTTAAAAATATCCAGTGGCATCACATTTACAAACGCTGAAGCGATGACTCGAATTGCGTTCACTGGCTTGGCAGCCTTGTCACCACCAACTCCAGCGGCATCTTTTTCACCTCCTGACATAAAAGTCAGGTGATAAAAATGTAAATCAAACATGAAATTAGATGTTTTGTAGTCGTGTCAGTATGGTGTGTAGACTATGACACATACAAATATGTAAACATTTTATCCTGGTGAATTGGCTGAACAATCAATCTTTTGGCAAAGCACCATATTGGCCTCAGACATAAATGTGACAACTCTCAAACTATCATGTTATCATGTTATCCTTCATGTTGTGTTTGGGAGTTGTTCTTCTGCCTCCAAGTGGCCAAAAAAATTCAGTTAATGAAGCTTTTCGGAGCAAAAAAGTCTGGTGGATTGAAAACACACATACTGGTTTCAAACGCTACATCCACTCACATTGTTGACCGGCTTGATGTTGGGTGTGAAGACACATTTTGGCAGTTAATCTGATTCCATTAAAACTTCACTCATTAACATACTTCTGACTTCTTCTCGGGTTCACACAGATGTTGATTTACTTATTTATGTGCTGTCATTGGATGGAGATGTATATGAAGTGCAAATGCTGGCAGCCCAGTTGCTTTCATATGCAGGAATGAAAGCATTTCTAGATATTTTACTCATTCTGACTTGTTAATGAGCTCAGACATGAATCTCTGATAGACTGCAACTTCAAACCAAACTTCATCTTGACACTTGTTATCACTGAGTTTATGTATTTTCCATGTGTGGCTCTTTTGCATTAACACGCTCAAAGCTGCATCACATCAACCAGCATTTAAATATTGCTAATAAACATCCAAAAGTCTAAACGAGTTCCTGACTGGAAGCTTTTTTTGCTTTTTTGCTGCTTTTTTGTGTCACTGCTGACCTCATTGTGTCAATTGTGCGAAACAAAAAGTGAACCTCTTCTTATAAGACTTTAGGGTTAGTTGTACGACTTTGAGTGCGTGTTTCTTTTTGTTCTCATTTTATTTTCCTGCATTTCTGAAAGGTTTGGCAGAACACATCACTGCACCTCTGAAACTCTTTCATCTTTATCACCACAGAAAGTGCTGTTTTCACCACTTTTTGACTATCAGAGCTATGGCATTATTCTGGATAGATGAGTTTTATACTTCTGATAAGTTCCCCAAAGGACCCCATTTCATTGGCACATCCACACACAGACACACACATTTTCTCTCCGTCTACTTACTCTCTCTGTTATGGCCTTTCTGCAGAATTCTTTGAAATGAAGAGGGGTAGGAAGCAAGTTTCAGAAGGTCTAAGGCAAGAATAATGTGCACAACCCACATAGTGAAAAGTGCAGCGCATTTATCAGTATTTCCCTGTTTTATAATGTAAAAAAGCTTGCAACAAAAACAGGACCTATTTATGATAATATTTTACTGTATGTTGGGTGAGAATAATAATCAGGTCCCACAGTCCTACAATGTATGATACAGCATCATACAAATACAAACCAGTCTGCTCCAGGAAGAAATTTAGTTGAACTTCCTCTTCTGTCAAGACGAGTGGTTAAAGATTCAGCCAGAGGACTACCAGGAACTTGTGGGTGGCTATCAAAAGTGTCTAACTGAGGTGAAAAATGGCCAAGAGACATTTAACTAAATACTAGAATTACTGTGTGTGTGTGTGTGTGTGTATGTAGATCTGGTCACATTTTCAGGAAGACCCATGATAGATGAATTACTGAACCAAACTTCATGAATTTTTTTCTATTTTCTTTTGACTCAGTAGTATGTGTTCCACTCATTCCATCACAAAAAAATGAGAGCTGTAGATATCATCAGAGCTCAAGACCGCCATGATATACACTGACACACTGACATTAGATTTTGACCATGACTGTACATATACATTCATCCTTTTCTGCAACTCGATTCTTGGTTTTCATGCACTAAGGAGAGGAAACCTGAGCTGTGCCCTGTGTAGTTGGGCTTCAAGTAGCTTGTCATTTCTTAAATCCAGACTAAATCAAAAAAATCAGCAATGTACCAATTTGGAATCCTCTCCATGTTTATTTTCCTCCTCAACACAAATGTGTTAAACATTTATGTTTTTTATCAAATCATTCTTTCTTTTTTCAGAATACAATCTTTCCACAGCCTGGTCACAGCGTACAGAAGTACCCTGGGGTACCACGTACCAAAGAATGGGAATCACTACGTTAGTATTGTGATAATCATGGACTTTGTGTCGTGTTTTGCCTTTGTGTGCTTGAGGCGTTCATTCAGAGGCTGGGCGCAGCTTTCCTGGCGGCTGGCATGGCCGAAACCTCTAGCAAAGTTCTTGAGTGTTCCTGGCTACTGTCTGTCTCTTGTTGAACCGTTTCAATTTATACGTGTGCCCTCTTCATCGTTTCCAGAGCACGTGCGACCTCCGGCCCCACAGCCTCTTCCACCTCCGCCTCAAGCAGTAAGCCTCGATGGCTCAAACCTGTATTGCCAATCACCAGTGCCTCCGCCTCTGCCGCCTAGTGTCGTGAGCCCCGGCTGCACCGCCAGCCTTGCCACATGCAGTGCTCTTATATGTTAAAGGTATTAATGTTGTGTTGGGGTTGTCTTGTCCTGAAGCAAAATATAACTAGTCAACATACCAGCAGGCGTTGCCAAGACAGTGAGACGTAGTAAACAACTCGTGGTGTATCCTCTGAAGATTTCTTCATGTTATTACAGAATACGACTTGAGACCTAATACTTTAGGTAAAATAAAATCTGGCTTTAACACAAAGCATACACTTTTTGTCACAAAGGTAAAGATGTGCTCATGTACAGCTGTGTTTACCTGAGGAAAAAGACTCGGCCGGAAGTTGAGGGATGACAAAGGCTGATGAAAAAAGGCGGAAAAATCAGCAGCAGCAGGAGGGGGAAAAAAATCCCAGGAGGAAACAAAAAAGGAAGAAGGGATAAGAAAACAGAGGGCAAGAGAGGTGCGGAGGTGAGAGATGAGCCGAGGAGGAGGAGACGGACGAGTGGAGAGAGAGGCACCAAAGAGTCAGATGTGAGCCAGCGCCTGAGCGGAAGCGTCATGGCTTAGTCATCTCTGAACACACAAGGGGTAGAAAAACACAGTGAGCAACACACACTCGTGAGCGCACGGCTTAAAACTCCCTGTCACCCCCGGCACACATGTGACTTTATCTGATTTCACACTGACAAACACACGAGTCCAAGTAAAACAGCAGCATGTGTGTGTGCGCGTCAGGGCACGTGAGCGCAGACACTTCAGTTTCTTGTGTGGTTTTTTTTCCCTTCCGCGTTTGCCTATCGTGTTTTTGTCATGAACATGCAGTCCCATAATGCATTTTTTTTCCCCCGTGTCACCTTCCACAAACACACAGAGTACCTGTTTTCAAAAAGCCCCCTCCCCCCCCCCCGCGCAACGATTTTGAACACAGGACGTGTTGAACATGGCATTTGGCAATCCCACTTCCTCACTCAGAATAAACTGACATTTAAAATAAAACATGGCAAAATGTCACTGTCGCCGCGAAGCATGATGCGTGGTGACAGCGGTCGTTTCCGCTGGTGAGCTTCTTTGTCAACCAGAGCTCGCGCTGCAGCTGCCATGTTAAAACATTCAGACCAATGATTAAATAATAGCCGGTGGGAATGGGTGGATTTCCACTGCTCCTTGTGCTTAATGTATTAAATATAACACAGCGTGATATTTCTGCTTTAATTTGCCTCTTTTGGTTACATTTTGTGTTAGTTCCATCATTTCCATTACTTTCCTGTTTAATTTCCTATTCACCTTTTAGTCCAGATTCTGGATAACTCTGACTTTATTCATTTAAAGTCCCCATTAAACAGAAGGCGGGGGGTATTGCTCCTGCATATGTACGCGTTTCCTGTAAAGGTGGTCAGGTAGGGAGGGACTGGTCGAGTTTAAAGATTCAAAAGACAGCGAGCTCCCAGTGAACACAGCCGGTGAAGTGACGAGAGGCCTGGTCAAGCATGCACGCACACCACATTTTGTCTCACAGGATGACGACTGGACTGAAATTTAATATATATTGAATTGAATTTGTCAAATATTGTTAAATAATCAGAATCAGAAAGTTCAGTTCACAGTCAAGACTATGCAGAAAAATAATAACGATAATAATATTAATACAAATAATGATATTAAAAACCATATATAAGCAAGAACAACAAAAACAAAACAAAAATAGAAGAAATATACATTCTACTAGAATATATAATATGCGCACAACATGACCATGGATGTCATATAAAATGGTTAAGAAGGCGTTTCTTCGTTTCAGCCCATCTGAAATGTTAGTGTGTACACAACTGCCGCTTTGCATTACAGAAACGGCTGCGGTGTCGGATGGATCTTCGGATAAGTGTTGTGTGGCATGCTGAGCGAAGCAGCGGTTCCTCTCCTCTTGCTTGTGCGCTACGAGAAAAAAGCAAAAATTACAGATAGCGCCTCGTTTCATGCTCATCAGCTTCTCTGCTTAGATGACTCTGAGTGCCTGCTTCTTCTCAGGCGTTGGTTAAGGCAAGGCAAGGCAAGGCAAGTTTATTTGTATAGCACAATTCATACACAAGGCAACTCAAAGTGCTTTACAGAATCATAAGAAGACATTAAAAATTGCATATAAAAAAAACAAAAAAAACAATCCAGTGGTTAAATCCAGTGAAGTGACGGTTAGAGAAAGTCTGCGGTGAGGAGTCCCTCGAACTCTGCCAGAATCCAGTGTCCGACACACAACATGCTTCCCATGTCTTTGTGTGACCGATTACCTGTCTCTCATGGAACAAAGCTGGTCATCTGTAAATAAGCTCTTTTCTGTGCCGGGAAAATGTCGCCGTCGGCAGGTCTTGCATCACCCGAGAAGCGTGGCCTTTTCTGTCCACCTCCGTCGCCTTCCGGATTCTTCTGGATTTTCTTGTCAACAAGCGATATTCTGTATGTGTTTCTGAGCTTTATCTCTGAGCCACAACACATGTGTTGAATGCATTTCCTTTTTTAAAAAAAATATTTGCATAAGAACACCTGTGTAGAGAATTTTTCTCAAGAAAATCACAGTTGATGTTGTCTCCATAATGCTACAGACACACTCTACTGTACACGTGTGTGTGTGTGTGTGTGTGAGATAATACATTTGAGTTACGATTAAGCAATATTCGTGTTTGAGTGCGTATAGGACCATGCATGAGTGGACACAGGCAATGATTAAATAGCAGAGGGTGTTTGTGCATGTGTGTGTGCGCAAGTTTGTGTGTGTTAGCTATGATTAAATCATGACTAGTTCGAAGGCTCCTTCATAAATGTCAGAATATATAAGTCAGTTTTTCCACTCGGGGGTTTTGACTGTCTGATGGCACATTCATCTTGCTCAAACACTGTGCGTGTGTGTGTGTGTGTGTGTGTGTGTGTGTGTGTGCGTGCTTGTGACTAAAAGAGAGAAAAGGTATGAATGACTGTCAAATTCTAATGTGAATTGCAGTCTTCTGAAAACCTACCCAACTCGTATGAATCGTTTCCGATCTGCTCTGAACAATGTCGGTGAAGTGAAATGACTTGTGTCATTGCGGGGGAAAACAGCAGCAGTCGCTATTTGCTGGCAGAGAAAAAAAGCCGCGATGCAGCCACTCAGTCGTGATTCAGTGGGAAGCAACAGGCTCAGCACAAAAGAACAAAAGTTACTGTACTCGAGACAACGAGCGAAAAGGAGCTGTATCACACGGAGCAGTCTGGTCCCAGCTCCGCCTTCGAGCTTAATTATTTCCCTTCTTAGATTCTTCCTATCTTTGGAGTGGCTCCTCTGATGGAAGGGTCCTCTGTGTTGGTGGGAATCAGTTGAGCACAACAGATGAATAATGAAACTAGAAAATAATCTTACAAAGTCACTGAGCCAACTGAGGGAATACCACTGACTTTACTTTTTTGCTCGCCTCAGGTTCGTCTTACGGTAGAAGCCAAGCTACATGTTCTGTCAGCGTGTGCGTGCAGTCAGTGATCTGGCCTTTAAACAGACCCGAGGCAGTGTATGAACGGAACCGCTGATGTAGAGGATGCAGCATTTGATAGTCTTAAAAAAAGTCGCCTTAGAAAACATTTTGCGAGGAAGGAAATGCATTGGGCACATTTGTTCAAGGACATCACTTTGTTTGTTGATAGGAAACCTCCACAGGGCACCCACAAAAGGGTGGTTGGGTTCACATGAGATTTTACAGGTACCACATATATTCAATGGTCCACCACTGACTACATTGGTGTTTTTGCTTATTGTAATGTATTTTCTTGGTGTATCTTCAAACACGTCAGATTCCTTATCATCTGTACAACCTAGGCTAAAAGGTTGCACAATAACAACAAAGGTTGCTCTATCATAATAAATGATAAAAGTGATGGAGTTATGTCATAAATTAGAATAAGAATGCTCAACATTAATTTCAATTAATTAATTTGAGAAAATAGAACATGTTTAACATGTTTATCACGTTCTACAGCAACACAGTGAAACATGATGGAGGCAGATGACTTAATGCTGCTGAGCATACTGAATGAAAAGTCCCACAGGCAAACACAGAATGGGCTGTGGTTAACAGTTGGACGTTATACCACCGCCACCAGATGCTCTCATTTCAGCATGATTAACATAAATACAAATAGCATGGATGTTAGCAGGGATCCTGGTAGCTGTTACTCAAGTATGAGGTCCTCTTGTGTATTAAGAAGCTGCAGAGTGTATTCATGGTCAAACTGTAACCTGTACAGTTCATTTACTGCCACTAGACGACCTCTCTGCTAAAGGAGCCACAAAACTCCACAGCGTAATTTATTTTAGTTTAAGCATAAAATTTTGTTATTTGGGCGCCTTTTGGCTTGGTTGGTAGAGCGGGCATCCCATGTGCGGATGCTTTGTCCTCGCTGCAGCGGCCCCGGGTTCGAGCCCCGGCCTGGGGCCCTTTGCTGCGTGTCGCTCCCCCTCTCTCTCATCCTCTTTCCTGTCATGTCTTCAAGCTGTTCTATCAATAAAGCCATAAAGGCCAAAAAAATATACTTAAAATAAAAAAAATTAAGTTATTTTTCAAAAAATGATAAAACATTGTCAGGGAAGATCATAAAAATACCAAAGCACACTGGAGTGGTACTTCAGTAAAACACCCAGGAGCACTGTTTTGTGCGATTTATGCGGCAAGGAATGTTCGAACCATCAGAGAACTACAAACTTGAAATAGCACATCCTTTTAAAGTTCAGAACGTCCATTTATTCATTGATTCCCTCATCTACTAAAATACATTTTCACTAACAGCTTTAATTGGCTACAGCAAAATTTTGCATTTAATTACTTTAAAATCAATGAATCCCCAAAAACTGAAGCGCTTGGAGGCACTAAAAGATATAAATTGGACATGTTTTTTGCGCTCCCAGACTCAACGCCCAAGTGAATCTATCTTTATATCTCACAGTAGACCAGAGGGAAGCAGAGAAGTTCGCATGAAGCTGTGCTTGCTGGTCTTGCAGCTGAAAATACTGCACAGTTGGAAAAGCTGAAATAAAACTTCTTTGTGTGGTTCAATGAACAATGGTAGCTCTGCAACATCAGAGGGCTCCTTGTATTCCATTCTTTATTGTTTCGGTTCAAAGATTCTTTTGAACTGATGTAATTCATGTCTCCAAATTCTTTTTCATGTAAGATTTATTCTTGTTGGCAAATAAAAACAGAGCATAGAAACAGATGAGGACTGTGAGGGATTCATGCTCTGGAGGCCGGTCGTGACATTGCAGCGTTCTCTAAAGGGCAGTCTGCCAGACGTCTTTAACATTTCATCTCAGAATGGCTGGTAAACATCTGCTGGAAACCTGCACTTAGCCGACTGAGACCGTCTCTCGCAGCCAGAATGGGCGCCGAGTCAAAGCGAAGGTAGAGCATGCCGAAATGCATAGTGTCTTTGACGGCCCTGTCCGACAGTCGGTGAGGACTTCCTGTTCAGCTTCGTAACATACTGGACTGTTGGTAAAAGTCAGCAGCATCATAAAAACTCATTTGGTTTTGAGTCTGTTACAATTTGGCAAAAAGACGAGGACCCAAACGCAGCAAACGCACGGGAGGCAGGGTGAAGAAACAAAAGGCTCGCCTTTTCTTTAATAACTAAAGCTGAGAATAAACCAGAATCCCATAAGTGCAAAATGCCTAAATACAAAAAATTGCAAACCAAGAGTCAAGTACAAATCAAAAGCAAAGTTCAAGCCAGTAATCACGAGAGCTAAGTAGACACATAAAGCCAGGAACAAAAACCAGAAACATACCACGGGGAGACGCCGGAGATAACACGGGTGAGAAACACAGGACGAACTGACAAAGACTTAATAACGAGGGGATGAGGTGCAGGTGGAGTGGAGGAGAGAGGAACGGGAAAAACACTGGAAGGAGAGAAAATCACCAAGAGGGAAGAACTGAAAAGCAACACACGGCACATGAGGGCGCAGTTTCAAAATGAAACAGGAAATAAGAGATCAACCAAAAACCAGGATCATGACAGAGTCTGTCCCTTGATTTTATTCCAGTAGCTGGATTGTTCGGCTCAGCTCATTTCAAAAACAGACAGTCATGTTAAAAGTTAAACCTTCTCAAGCATAACTTTGAAGATAATAATGGATTACAGTTTGAATTTAACCTTTTGGTGCAACAGAATTGAATTGAATGGAAGTCTAGAGAAAAAAAAGAGAGGTTTAAATTTAATCTTTCTACATTTTAAGCTTGTTTCAAAATGTGGTGCAGCAGAATTTAAACTTAAACCACGATTTAATCAGGTTTAAAGGGTAAGGTTTTGTTGGTGCGATCCAGTTAAATGTTCGAAAGGAGAGGAGCTGGGACAGAGCTGCTTATTTCAGTTTAGACTCAGACGCTGCTGACTATGTCCAAGACGTTAATGTAAAACCTACGTTTGGTTCAGTTTACCAATGAAGAAAGATGCAGTAAGTGGGTTTTTATCCATGTGAAATAAAAGGGATCAGAGGAAGGTTAAAATATCTCCAGGTGATATACGCCAAATATTTCTCATTAGTACATTTCTTTTTTGTGTTTTTTTTTCTTTTACTGTGTTTCCTCACCTCTTGAAAACCTGCAGCCTATTCATAACATTGTGCAGCTCCTTACACATCTCACTGTAGGTGTAATCTTAATGCCCGCTGAAAAACACTTGTTGCCACTAGAGAAACAAAATCAAAACTAACTTGTCGGCTTCGCAAATTAGCTCGTTTTAACGATTCGCTTCATCCTAATTCGTGAAACAATCAGAAGGCATTTTTTTTCTCTCTCTCTGTCTCTTGCGCCGCGGTAATTAATGGAAGGTCCCGACTACTGATTAAGTTTAGCCGAAGCGTAGTAAAGAGGGAGGACAGGCGCCGGGCTCTGAGCCGCTTATTTCCATTAAAGCTAAATCTAAAACACAGCTCACCCTGCATTAAACTTATTGTCAAATCAACCGTTCTACTGTGCCAGAGCCAAGTCCTGAGACACACACACGCTTAAGAATGAACCCACACATGCATACATGGAAACACACACAGGTACACGCATACACACACACTCCATCCCACCCACGCACCATCAGACATAGATTAAGATCCAGACTGATGTTGATAAATACATTGGGCCATTTTAAATTGTTCCTTTTATTGAATGACTAACCAGGTTGCTAATTTGGTGTGACATAATTAATTACAGCCAATTAGGTAAACAGATGGGACAGAGAGTGTGTGGAGGGGAAATGAGCGCGAGGATCATTAACTCGTGTGGGCGGGTGGATCGGGCTTCACCATAGGGCCACCGAGGAAAGCCACGAAGAGGTTCGGTTTAATGCGAGGCGGGAGGAAACGGAGACGTGAACAGATGAAGACACGGAGAGAGATTAGGTTATAATGACACTGAGCGGCGAGGATTGGCTTTCAAGTAATAATCTGCTACATCTGATGCATATTAATGTCTATTTTCCTGCTGTCTGCAGAGGATGTGAGCCACTTTGCTTAAGGTTTTTTACCATTACAATTTACTTTTTAATTTGAGATAGGTATTTTAAAGTGATGAAGTGACACATTTAAAGGAACATTACCGTTTACAATAACATGGGTATTTCTTTTGGGTCATTTTGGCCATCATTTCTTTTGACAAAATGTTTTACTTTACCTACTTCTAGGTAAGATTAGTAAGGTAAAGTACTAGTACGACCTAAATAACTTTAACAAACATTGGTCAGTGGCCTTAACATCTGGTTAGACTTTCAAAATAAAAAATATGTACATTATGCCATATTATGACTTTTAAACTATATTTAACGTTGTCAAACAGTGGCACTTTGGTTAGGCTTAGGCACCTAAACTAACTGGTTAGGTTTGAACGTATTGCAGATCTGTGCTGATTTGGACTGAAGGCCATTTCACTCTGCTGTGGTTTCTGGTTCCAACTCAACCCCGTAATCACTGTCTTCATTATCTTGTGTTGGAGCCTCCTAAGGATGTGAAGTTCTGATTTCTGGAGTTCTGGTAAGTGAGAGGCCCAGCACAGATGCTCCTGTGGCCTCCCACGAGGGATACGGTTTGGGGCAGTAATTCTGGGATGGGACAGAATGCTGACGATGCCTCGTTAAAGACTGAATATATTGAAAAGTGCACCAGCAACAATCCCCACAGCACCGAAAGACATTTAAGCAGTATTTATGCCATACACTGCCCTCGAGTGAACAATCAAACACTTTGCATGACAGGTGACTACTGAAAGCATGTGATGCCATCAATGGGGCGGCTGTGGTTCAGGGGCAGAGCCAGCGTCTTGTTACTGGAAGGTTTCTGGTTCGATTCCCCTGGTCTGTATTTGGAAGTGTCCTTGGGCAAGATACTGAACCCCAAGCTGCCCCTGATGTGCTGGTCGGCACCTTGCATGGCAGCCACCGCCATCAGTGTATGTATGTATGAATTACTGTAAATTGCTTTGGACAAATGCATCTGCTAAATGCCCTAAAATGTAAATCATTAAACTACATTTGTAGCATGACAGTTCCTACAATTCTCCATCATCCAAGACTTATGTATACCCAAGAGTTCCTTATGATGCTTCTGGAAATTGACATGAGGTCCTATGTTGGGAATGAAGCAGGTGATGGCACAGTTACCCAATGAAAGTAAATTATCCTCATCAAATAAGAGTCCCAAGAACACTGTTTGAAGCTATAAAGGTGACAGGGTCCGCCAAATATCAACAAAGGTAAAACAAAAATGAACTTTTGCTGTCCTTTAAGGTTAGTTCGGTGATTCAGTCATGAAAACAAAGAGTGTTTGTCAAGGCTTAAAAAAAAAAATATCTTCCGTTTAAAAATGTCTTCCTGACAAACTACACATTGCACCTTCAAAAAGATTAAAAAAAACATTTTTAAAACGAGATGAGAGCAAGAGTAACGGAGGAACGTGCCTGAAACTCTGGGCTCCGGTGCGAGACAGTAACTCGACTGAAATGTAAAGCAGCTGAAAAACATGTTGACACTGATAAATCTGGACAAACCAATGACTAAAACATCACGTGCCCCTGCTTTCCAAAATCTGGCCCGGCGCATCCCCGCTGCCGCTCCACAAGCTGACTGAAGCTGCGCACGACTCCCGATGCAACAGAGAGTCCATGTTACCAGGCTGATGCATAATCGATAGGACAAGCACTCTCCAAATAGGGTTTTAACTTTTATTGAGCCTGCTGAAGAATTAGTGCCCGGCTCGCTCTGCGGACATGCGCTGCTCGGCTCGCTCAGACCTTGCAGCGTTTTGTCTGAGATTTAGGCTTTTTTTTTTTTTTTTTCCTGCTGACTTCTGCTCGCTGTGATGAAAGCGGTGGGTAAGAGAGGGTAGCGGGTGGCGATCGATACATGACAGAGGCCTTAAAATGGAGAAATCAATCCGCCGTGCCTCTGAAACTGAACGGGCATCCTCAAGGAGAAATGAAAGATGCTGATTAAAAATGTAACCAAGAATGGTGGTGTGTCATTTTCTCTTCCATTTATTCTTTGGTGAAAATGCAGAATCCTCCAACGTTGCATTGATTTAATATCAGTCTGCACAATAAATGCAGACGAACAAATGTCAAAAGGGATTCCACCGCTGTCACTATTGTACTGATGAAGAGTGGTAACATTTCTAAAGGAATAGTTCAGCATTTTGGGTAACACTTCATGGCTTTTTCCCAGTTCGATCAGAAGATTGATATCACTCTCACGGCTGCAAATATGTAGATGCAGAATAACAGCCAGCAGCTATTTGGCCGAGCTAAGCTTAACCTAAAAGACAAAGCTAAGCTTAGCCATCCAACTACTTCTTTTTCCTGAAAAATAGAGAAAACTGAGAAGCAACCACAAACCATATACATGTTTTACAGTGCCCTTAACACTCTTCCATACTGTATGGATTAAACAAAAGAGATAAAGTTGGTCAACTAGTGAGCTTCAAGTGCTATTAGGTAGCTTCTCTTAATAGTTTTCAGTCTCTATGCTAAGCTAAGCGGACCAGCTGCCGGCTCCCCTTCCATGTTTGCTATACAGATTGAGAGTGCTATTGATCTTTCTATCCAACTCTCAGCAAGGAAGCACAGCTGCATTGTCCAAGAAAGAAACCTATTGCTTTAAATGATCATTAAGCAGCTTTATACAACAAAACCACCCTGCCCCTGATCTCCCTGAAGCCCTAAGAAACATTCTGATAGGGAGCCCTCCCACCTGACCTGCGAGCCATGTTAACCTTGGCTTTGCCATTACCACACAGTCACATCTGGCACCCCGGTGCTCCCGCTACAATCCTCCCTCCTTTTAAAACAGACTTGTTTCAGTTTCTGGAAGATGTTTCACCTCTCACCCAAGAGGCTTCTTCCACATTTACGTTTTTCTATGTCTTATTTTTTAAGTGCAAACCATAATCAAAGTAGTACTATCTCAGTACTCAAAACAGAGACTGACCAAATTTCTCTTCAAGCATGATAGAGAGCGTAGAGCTGGCTACAAATACACTGACCAGCCTAAGATCTGACGGTCTTTTTCAAGAATATAAGCATGTCTACGTTTTCTGGCAGCAGTTGAGACCTCTGAGCACTAACTATGTCTCCTGCAGTTGAAAAGACATGTTGCTTTGGAAGGAAGGTAGCAGGGATGGAAAGGTATGCCATCTTTGTCGAGGTCCAGGACCACTGTGCGAGTAAAACTTAGGCTCGACGGGATGGTGTAATTTGGTTCCAATGTGTGGAGGAGTCGCTGATTTTCCACCACGGAAGATGGCCTCATATAAGCTGCAATGAAAATGCAGATGTCTTTCGTTATTGCCGTGGCTCTGGCACTTGACTGTGGAAGTTGACATTTTGTCTTTGCATAGTGTTTGTGCTGTGCGGCACTATTTTTTTTACATTGCTTACATATTGTTTGTTTCTCGTCTGTCACTCTGCCACCGTTTCAACTGGGTACCCAAAATGCAGTCACACAAACAACATAAAAGTGGCGGGGGCATCTTCTATGCTAATTTCAAGTTCAACGTCAAACTCCGTCATGCTGATTGCTGCTCTGTCTGTTATGTACTGATATATTGAGACAGCTTTTCGCCTCAATGAGAAATATTGTTGCGTTTAAAACAACCCGAACCCAAAACACCCCAACATCCAAGTCTAAACTGGTCCCAGTCACTTAGGCATTTTTGTACAGGGTGGTCGGGCGCTACACGCCCATATATTGCCTGGACTGAGCCAACAGCGTTTGCTGCTGGAAGGTGACAGTTTCATTTCACCACACGTCTGCGCATCACGGCTATCATTTTCAGCTTGCGGTTCATGAACGCTGCCACCCATTGCCGTTTATCAAACAAAATGAATAGTCGCGTTTCACTCTCATTTCTGTCAGGCACAAAGTCACAGAGCACAGAATGCCCAGCCCAGCTAACGTTAGCAAGGCAGACGGGCTACATAGAAATGCACTGGCACTGCGAGCTAGCACACACAAACTTGATATCGCTGTTAATTGCTAATATCACACTCAGAGAGGGGAAACACACAATGTTTACTAATTGCCAGCTATTTATGAACTGCTTGTCGGAAATTAGCGGAATATTATAATTGAAATAATGTCTGGGTTATTTTTCAATCAGTTTTGAGGTAATTATTGTGGTAATTTGGGGGCAATTTCAAACATGTTGGTGGGTAATTACCACCTACTTACCATGAAATTTGCAATCCTGTGAAAGGAAATGTTACCACACAGTTTATCATTAGAAGCTTCCCCTTTTCACATCAGTGTAAAAACACACATTATATGTGACCCTCATATCTTTGATGTTTTCTTGCCATGGAGATCAGCTCAGTCAGTAACAACATAGTCTTCCCAATCCATACACTTCCAGCATTTGCTGCATTATAACCATGAATCCTTGTGGGGTTTTTTTTTGGCATGAAGTTGATTTGAATTACGTTCTCACATTGGATAAGCTGCACACAAACTGACATGGAAGAAGACTGTCAATGTCCGTGTAGTTATTCTACTGTTTTGACTCTTTTTAATGCTATGCTCTGACTACATCTAGTTTGTCTCAGATCTGTAACACAAGTTTGAATCTACGTCTCCATTGTGAAATGTTTCTTTCACTGCAAATGCTATCCCACTGTTTCAATATGTAGAAATTCAAATTTAATGGCTGATAACTCTATGTTACCTCTCACTTTGCTGCTGCTCCAACCAGAATTACAATTAGGTGGCTTTAGCGGGGCTCATGCTTCCTCATTTATTGGAAAGATCAGCAGTAAAACTCGCAAGAAGTCCAACCCCGCAATGATTTCCCTTCAGTCTGCAAGGTTTTCTTTAATACATTTTTGCTCTCTGAATTTTAATACCAGTGGTGCCCAGCCTGGCCATCAGAGAACCAAATGAGGAAGAGTTTAATTGCACCTTCACAATATTTGGAAGAATGTGCAAACCATTTGATAATGTGCCGAGCATACTCTATATACCTATGGTGAAGCTAATTAGAGCAGAGTTCTAGCTATGCTAGTTAGGAGGTAATGAACCGCCGTGCTAAAAATGGCCATATAAAAATAATTAAGTGTTTTCATTCGCATTGGAGGCAGACTGTTGAAAGGTCATTTTGTGTTAATGTTAAAGTAAAAATCTTCTGTAAAGCTTCTCCACCATGGCATCCACTGTCTCCCAACGCAGCAAACTGTATATTAAGGTACTCCTACACTGGCTCCGGTTGTAATAATAATGTAGATAGAGGACTAATTATACAGCTTCCACTGAAAGAAAACTTTAAAATAGATGTTGGACTGAGGACAGCTTTTCACAGCCAGAAGAATTGCAGTTAGTCCTTCTCGAATGGTTTTTACTTTTGCTGTCGCAGTTTATGTACTTTCGAGGGATTTTATCAAACCTATGAAAACAGACCGGGCAGCACTCAACTGGTCATGGGAGATTGTTGTTGACATAATCCTGATTAATTGATGTAAGTAAAGTAGTAATCAGGAAATAAAGCAGAGTATAGCAGGAAGCTTAAGCCATTTTCAAACAGAGTTTCTGCATTATCACTGCAACGAAGGCTCGCCTTTATGCCGCCTTTGTTTGTTCACACTGAACCAAGCAGCAGAACCAAAAGAGACATGACGGTACACATCATGACGTTGAGATCAGTGTGTTTCTTTTAACGTTGTACACCTGTTCATCTAAATATCTGCCAAATGTTTATAATCATATGGATGCTGTTATAATGTGTTGTAATTGAGTACAACACATAGTACATAATCGCCATCGGCAAACAGCAGGCGCTATCTGGCTCTTTCACTTGCAGGAAGGGATGCTGTATTCTGGGGGAAAGTTCACTGAAGTCTCGGTCGGGAGGGCTTCAATACCAGTTTCCAGGGACAGTAACTACAACAACACAATGGTAGAAGGAGACAAAGACATGGTGAGTTAGTGTTTTGCTCTAAATCGCGTCATATAATCACCACAATTCAACTGCCGGTGCTCCCCTTTTTGGGGAGAAATGTGACGAAGGACAGACAGGATGACAGACACTTTTCACATAGGTTGCCAAAGACACTACCAGTAACCTCAGTACTGTTGTTTGGTCCTGTTGCTTTGTGGAGTGAAGCGTGGGATATTTATTTTATTTGATGAGTGATCTGTTTAGTTGTCAGACTGTGAACACCATCAGACTGACACAACCAACTCCGCGCCTCAGGCTCTTTCATTCACACAGATGGCGAAGCAGAGTGCGCATGATTCCCACGTTGACAGGGCAGTGTGAATGGGGCTTAAGTCTTGTTTCTTCGGCCTAATCAGTAGTTTTGAGCCTAGTGCATTCTATATTGATTATATTGTATTTTGTAGTTGGCTGTAAAGAACGATATAAAACAAAATAAGATGCAGAGCATTAGTGAAGTAATTATTTCTGATAAAAAGACACCTGTTAAGTCTTTGATAGTAATCAAAGTAATAAAAAAGTCATAGAAACGCATGTGTTATGCTCCGATCACATTAGTTATGCCCTCCATATTAATTTTTGAATTTCACATTCATTAGAATCATGTGCCTGCAAACAGCCTATTAGGTGTATCGGATTCTGCATTTAAATTTAGGGCATTTAGGCAAAATACCAAAAAAGTGAGTAACTTGAGATAATCATTAAATGTCTATACTACACACTAGTTCATTTTAAATATTCAATTTAAATATTTGATCATTTCTCTGAGTTAAGCTTCCTGGCTGGTCTGGTGACACGTGTGCCGTCTATTGGTTCGCCAGCACTGATCTTAAAACCGTCTCGAAGGATGCTGGATGCTTGTACAGCAGAGCAGTATCCTGCTTCACCCTTTCCCTCCAAATTCTCCATCAGCCATGAATATACCGTTCTTGTGTAGGCCTCTTTGTCAAGTCATCCACATTACCTAAACCTACGACTTTGTGATCTAAACCCAGTTGAGCTCTCAGGGAAAGCCACGGGAATCAGTTTTCTTTAGCAGAGCAATATCTTTGCTTCTTCCTTACTTTCTATCAGCGACGGATTTCTGTCCATTCAGCTGCTGTTGCACACCTCTCTGCTTTTGAAACCCGATACCCCCCTGTGGTCATTAATGTTACATCCCCAGTGGGAATACATATTATCCCTGCTTCTGGGACAAACTATGGAGCTGGATTTATTGGATCATTCCAACCGTGAGACGCAGTCATTATCAGCTGAGAGTATGAGCCACTCATGACTCAGTCCACGCACCATCTACTGGCAGACATATGCTCTCGATTTATTCAAAGAAAGTGACTGAATCTGTATTTCTTATTATAAAGCAAGGATTCTCTGTCTGTCTGTATGTTATTCACACATCTGGAGAACCGTTCATCCGAACTTCTTCCCACTTGACAGGTTTGTTTGAAGTACAGTGTGCAATCGGTGCAGACATGCAACATGTTCAGCATCAGTAAATCTTGAATAAAGTGTGAACACCTGGCTTTGGTGCCCTAAGTTCATGGTACCGCTAATTCAGTAATTACAGTAATTCATACATACATTCGTACACTGATGGCGGTGGCTGCCATGCAAGGTGCCGACCAGCACATCAGGAGCAGTTTTGGGTTCAGTATCTTGCCCAAGGACACTTCGACATGCAGACCAGAAGAATCGAACCACCAGCCTTCCGAGAACAAGACGTCGGGCCACAGCTGCCCCATTGCCACTTCAAACTGTAGAGAGTGCAGTTGAAAATTAGCCTGTATGGCTAAATCTGGCACATCTGCATTATAGACTCTGGTGCTGATGCTAATTAAAGTGCATTGTCCTTTCTTTAAATAAAATAAACAATCAAATGGCTTGAATCATATTTCAGTGTGCTGTTTGCTGTTAAAAAGAATGTTTATGACCAGACGGCTGCTGTACAGTAGCTTTCTTGGGTGTGTTGTTCAAGGGCGGATTATTGACCCCAGGCAAATCTCTGTTCAAGGTGGAGCTCTAATTCTGATGTAATGCTAATAGAATCATGATGCATTATATGTTACATTTTATGAACAGAATGTTTTGAAAGGGCACTGCTGTAGTTGAAATTAATTGGCACACTTCTACCACACATTCAAGTAATTAGCCTAGCTTGCTCGCGCACAAGAGCGATGACAGTCAGGGTGCTATGCACAACTGAGCGTGTATGTGAGAATATAATTACTGTTGGCCTTATCACTATGTCAGAGATGGTTCAATTCAAAATGTATTGGAATTTAAAAGTTTTGTTTAGGAAAGGCTTTCGTTACAGATCACCTGCTACAGATACCCATCAGAGATTTGTCAGATCATCACACCCGAATGTAAACCATTAAGCACACACGCACACACACACACACACACACACACACACACAGTGTACAAAGACAGAACAGCTACTTTGAGTGTGAAGATATACAGGGTGTGACTAATTTGACTGTTATATTGCAGCTGCAGTATGGATAAGTACATTTGGGTGTCTGTGTGAAAGAGTGAGGATGAGTGACAGCTGGAGACAAACCGACGGTACGACTCTTGATATGAATCAGTCAAGAATCAGTCCTGGGCAGCAGACAGACCTTCGTATCAAATAAGCTCATTACTTTTCAAAATGGTTTAGACACGGAGGGGGGCTTGCATTTTTAGGAATCGAAGGGTATCTGGGTTAGGCCTGGGATTTTCATAATAGTATATGAAAATTAGACCCTAGGGGCTTTCTTAGTAGCTCTTAGAGCATATTATTACTGCATATCTTGTTGTGGGGATTAGTTTATGTTACAATCCATGCTGCCAGATGCTTGTGGCTCTGACAGCAGCACTTGGATAAGGGAAACAATTGTGATACTGAAAATGATACAGTCAGAGACTTGCCTAAATATAGACTTATTCTGAAATGAAGACAATATTTGCAACAGCATTGTTACGTGGGAAACAGTGGAAAATAGTAAAATAAATAAAATGTCTTTTGAACACTTCAGGCACCTGAATATATAAAAGATTAGGTATTAGCATGTAATGCTCTGTTCAACCCAAAGAAATGGCTTCATCATAAAAAAGGAATGTGTTAAGATGAGTCAAAGTGGAAGAGCTGCAGATAGAATAGTCTGCTCCAACATGGCAAGTAGTCTGCTCAAAGGATTAAGCTATCATTTTCTCCATTCGTAACCACCTTCTGACAAATGGATTGGCGCTAAATTTAGCAATGATTCAGATATGCTAATAGTAATCTGAGATATACTGAGGAGTCAGATCATTTAGGGCCTTGTTAGTGAATAAAGGACCTTAAAATCAGGTGTAAAACATACTGGAAGCCAGTGTAAAGTTTGATGATTTCAAACCTCTTAACTTCAGTTAAAATCATGGCAGCTGAGTTCTGTACTGTCTGTAGCCAGACTACATTTTTTTAGGTTTGTGCATGTAACAAGGCTGTCAGAGAAATCTGCTGAAGTTGGCATGCTAACCAGCTGGCCCCAACCCGCCCTGGACCAACGCAGGTGGTGCTGATCAGGTGAAATTGAAGGAACTTGAGGATGAATTGCGTAGATTAGATCTCCAGGAGAAGGAAATGCATTGCAGCCTTGAGGTAAGAAGGTTAGAGGAGGAAACCAAGCGCGTCTTGCATTTAAAAGAATTAAAAACTTAGTGCAGCGGGATCTCCGTTTCCACATGCTTCATCAAAACAGTTAGTGGGTTTGGATGTGAGTGGTAATATTCGTCTGGTTCCATTCTTTCGTGAGAAGGATGTGGATACGTATTTCATTCTCTTTGAGCATGTTGCCACAACGTTAAAATGGCCTAAAAATGTGTGGACACTCCTGTTACAGTGCGTACTGACCGGGAGGGCTCATGAGGTTTATGTAGTTTTGTCTCCTGAAAATAGCCTTGCTTATGAAAAAGTTAAAGCTAGTATTTTGAGAGCATATGAGCTGGTGCTGGAGGCTTATCGGCAGAAGTTTCGCAGGCTTAAGAAGTTGGAGTCACATGCGTATGCTGAGTTTGCTCGTGAGAAAGAGACGTTATTTGATAGGTGGTGCTCAGCGCAAGGGGTTAAAACTTTGGAAGATGTTATAGTGGGGCAGCTTAGCTAGAAACTATATAAGGATTGTGCATTTTATGATAAAAGCGTCAAATTTGGTACACTTGTAGCCAAAGACATATAGAACAAAATTAGATATGGAGGCACGACGAATTTTCAATATGGCGGCCATTTTCAAGATGGCCACCAGTGACGACTGTTTTTAGATAAAATTTCAAATTAACAATGGATAATAAGAGATAGAAGCATCAAATTTGGTAGTTATGCTCAAAGACACAAAGGAAAAACAATAAAGATATGGACCCATCATACATTTTTAATATGGCGACCATTTTGCAAAATGGCTGCCAGTGACAACTCTTTTTAGATCAATTTTCATGATAATGATGGACATAAATGATATGAGGATATATGTTGGATTTATCTACTAAGCATAGCACTTGGGAACCTTCATTTGAATGACTCCTTTTTCAATATGGTGGCAAAGATGGCAGCCAACTACCAAAAATGTTCAAGATGGCAGGCATGCCTGGTCGCCTAGGAAAACAGTGCTTTCAATACAATTGCATTTATCTAATTTGGATATGGAAGATGTCCATAGACCATATTCTGATGGCCCCACGGTTACCTGCACTATTGTAGATGGGGCAGCCATTATCCAGATGCTCAAACCAACATGTGTAAAGACCTTCGATGAGTACACCAAAGAGATTTTCATTCCATATCTCAACAGGAAACTTTCACATGTGACTAGGCTTGATCTGGTGTGGGACCGCTACTGGTCTGAATCCTTGAAAGCTGCTACAAGAGCAAAACATGGCCAAGGGGTGCAGAGACGTGTGGTAGGTGCTGCACCCATTCCCAGGAACTGGCAAAGCTTTCTGAGAGTTGACAGTAATAAGACAGAGTTGTTCACCTTACTCTCAGAGGCTCTGCTCAGGGAATTTGTGCTGGAAGACAAACAGCTTGTTGTCACAAATGATGTAGATGTCCTCAGTAAGCCACCACTTCATGATCTGTCTTCAATTGCTCCATTTACACATGAGGAAGCTGATAGTAGAATGTTATTACATGTGGCCCATGCAGCAAGAAATGGCCATCAGAAAATCATGATACAAACTGTTGATACTGATGTTGTGGTACTGGCTGTGGCAGTTGCTCAGGGTCTCCAGCCAGAAGATGAGCTATGGTTGGCATTTGGAACTGGAAAGGGTTTTCAATACCTTGCAGCCCATGAAATTGCAGCAGGACTGGGGCCTGAGAAGTCACAAGCACTTCCAGTGTTCCATGCACTGACCGGCTGTGACACTGTATCCAGTTTTGCTGGGAAGAAGACTGCATGGGCTGTATGGACTGTCTTTCCAGAACTTACAAATGCCCTGTTAAAAGTATCTTCTGCCCCAGATAACATACCGCGAGATGTTATAGCTACAATCGAGAGGTTTGTTATACTGCTATATGACCGAACCAGCCAATGCACAGAAATAGACACTGCAAGGAGGAAGTTATTTGTGAAGAAACAGAATGTGCTGTCTATCCCACCGACAAAGGCTGCCCTAGAAGAACATATCAAGAGAGCAGTTTACCAAGGAGGACATGTGTGGGGTCAGATGCTGGTACCTATACCAGAACTACCTTCATCATGTAAATGGGGCTGGTCAAAGACATCTGAGGGTTATTATGCACCCTTCTGGACATGCCTGCGGGATGCAAGCCAGTCCAGCTATGAACTTGTCTCATGTCAATGTAAGAAGGGTCGTGTTAGGCAGTGCAGGTGCAAAAAAGCTGCCTTAGAATGCACAGCTCTCTGTTACTGTGAAGGGGAGTGCTAAATAGACTTTCCCGTGCTGGACCTACTTAGACTATCACATATTTTGAGTCTTGAATTGCAGCTTCTGAGCACTTCTGATGTTCATTTACTTTACTTCAGATCCAGAAAAATATAATGACACCAAGATCATCTAAATCAGAGAAATCTATGCAACTTTATTGCAACTACCATTTTTTGCTCATTGGCTGTCATCTTGGTCACCATCTTAAAAAAAATTATAATCTAAATGATAGTTCCCAAGTGCAATGCAGATAAATCCAACATATATCCTTGATATATAATCAACATCACATTATATCCATCATTAATATGAAAATTGATCTAAAAGCAGTTGTCACTGGCAGCCAATTTGGAAAATGACCGCCATATTGATCATTTATGAGGGTCCATATCTGTATTTTTTTGTGTATTTGGCCATAAAGGTACCAAATTTGATGCTTATATTACATATTATCCATTGTTGATGTGAAATATATTATATATTATCTATCTATAAACAGTTGTCACTGGTGGCCATCTTGAAAAATGGCTGCCATATTGAAATTTTATAATATATATAAATATAATTATATTATTAATTAATATCATATTTTTTTTTGTCATATTGAAAAGTCTTGATCCCTCCACATGTTCCCCATGTCTTTGGCTATAACTGTACCAAAATGTATGTTTCTATCACCTATTATCCATTGTTAATGTGAAATTCAATCTAAAAACAGTCGTCACTGGCGGCCATCTTGAAAAATGGCCGCCATATTGAAAATTTGTCGTGCCTCCACATCTAATTTTTTTCTATATGCCTTTGGCTACAAGCATACCAAATTTGACGCTTTTATCATAAAATGCACAATCCTTCTGGTTATCTGCCCC
>JBBNBP010000315.1:0-20777 GCA_039737535.1 Lagodon rhomboides
TATGAAGTTTGGTGTTAATAGCATGTATTTTGACTAAAATGCGTAATAGGCCACGCCCACATTGAGCAGTCACAACCACCTTCCAGATTCCGGCTCAGGAATGCGCCTACATCATACAGAGTGAATTTCGAAGAAATCCGTCCAGCCATTTCAGAGAAACAAACTTCCCATATTTGTAGCGCCCCCTAGTGGGCAACATTCGCCAAATGTAATTGGTAGCCCTACAGTCACATGCCAACCAAGGATCTGAAGTTTGGTGTTAATAGCATTTAGTTTGACAAAGATATGCAACAGTTAGCATTTTCATAGCTAGCTACAGAAAGTATGTCGTTAATAATTCGCGCATTTTTGAAACTAATTAGAATCTTTTAATAACTTTAGATGAGCTCTATCAGAAGAGTGTACCTCCCAAGTGTCACGCAGATCGGACAAAATCCCAAGGAGGAGTTCGAAAAAGTAGGTTTTACAGTTGTCACGATGTAGCACAAAAAAATGAAGGCGGAAGTGGGCGTTACCAATTCCAAAGTTATTCATCGATATTCAAGGAATCTGTGTATGTCCTAAGTTTTAGAATTTGAGACGTGCCGTAATTCACCTATTGCAGAAAGAAAAAAAAAATTTGTAGGGGGCGCTATTGCGCCATCTTGCGTCGACCATGTGCGAGCTGCCCGAAATATCGAATTTCGGATCCGGCCGAACAACTTGGCAAAGATCGGTGAGTTTTCGAGCACGGGAAAGGGGCCAAATTGGGGTTTGAAAAGGATATAGTATAATAATAATAATAATAATAATAACAATAAACAGCGCAATTACAATAGGGTCCTCGCAGGTGTACCTGCTCGGGCCCTAATAATTAAAGCTGCAAGCAGCGATGAACGGGCCCTCGCAGGCCGCGCGTGTCGGCGAGTACTGCCGGCGCGGTGTGCAGAAATTGCGGCCTGCTGCGTGCAGTGTGCTGAATGAGTGGGCTGTTGCAAGTGTGGGCTGCTATAGGTCAGATAAAAAAGGATACCCGGAAGAGTACATGACAGGACAACATTGTGTGACCCTGAACACTGTTAACAGAGGTTTGTGTCCATTAGCAACGCAGCATTTTTGGGGATTTAGCAATAAAAGCGCCACCTATTGGCCGATCTGCACCAAATTTTGCACACACCCTCATGCAGCCATGGAACACAACTAGCCAAAGTTTCGTTGTAATCGGACTGTATTTGGTCAAGATATGCAAGACTGTCTGTTTTCGCTATAATGTGCAGGAAATTGTTGTTTAATATTTTGGACGTCTTTTGCACAAGCACAATTGTTTTGATAAGTTTTTGTCAGGAGGATGTACAGATGGTTCATGCAAAGTTTGGTGCCAATCGGTCAAATTGCCTAGGAGCAGTTTGAAAAAGTAACTTTTTCATGTTTGGCGATATTGCGAATGGAAAGTAAGGGCAAAAGTGGGCGTGGCCTATGTCAGAAAACTCAGCTGTATTCAGGGAACACAGGGATATAATTGTTTTGAATGTGTCATAAAAACTGTGTAACTTACGGGCAAAAACGCGTTTTCGTCACTTATAGCGCCACCTAGTGGCCAACATTCGCGAAATTGAATTCTTCGCCCCACAGTCACATGGGAACCAAGGATATGAAGTTTGGTGTTAATAGCATGTATTTTGACTAAAATGCGTAATAGGCCACGCCCACATTGAGCGGTCACAACCACCTTCCAGATACGGGCTCAGGAATGCGCCTACATCATACTGAGTGAATTTGGAAGAAATCCGTCCAGCCATTTCAGAGAAACAAACTTCCCATATTTGTAGCGCCCCCTAGTGGCCAACATTCGCCAAATGTAATTGGTAGCCCTACAGTCACATGCCAACCAAGGATCTGAAGTTTGGTGTTAATAGCATTTATTTTGACAAAGATATGCAACAGTTAGCATTTGCATAGCTAGCTACAGAAAGTATTTCGTTAATAATTCGCGCACTTTTGAAACTAATTAGAATCTTTTAATAACTTTAGATGAGCTCTATCAGAAGAGTGTACATGGCAAGTTTCACGCAGATCGGACAAAATCCCAAGGAGGAGTTCGAAGAAGTAGGTTTTACAGTTAGCGCGATGTAGCACGAAAAAATTAAGGCGGAAGTGGGCATTACCGATTCCAAAAAGATTCATCGGTATTCAGACAATGTGTGGATGTCCAAAGTTTTTGAAATTGCAACGTGCCGTAATTCACCTATTGTGGAAAGAAAGAAAGCAACTTGTAGGGGGCGCTATTGCGCCATGTTGCGTCGACCATGTGCAAGCTGGCCCAAATATCGAATTTCGGATGAGGCCGAACAACTTGGCAAAGATCGGTGACTTTTAGAGCACGGGAAAGGGGCGAAATTGGGGCTTGAAAAAAGTAAAGAATAATAATAATAATAATAATAATAATAATAATAATAAACAGCGCAATTACAATAGGGTCCTCGCAGGTTTACCTGCTCGGGCCCTAATTAAAGCTGCAAGCAGCGATGAACGGGCCCTCGCAGTCCACGCGTGTCGGCGTGCAGCATTTGTGGCCTGATGGTGCTGCGTACTGTCTGTGGTGTGCTGAATGCATGGGCTGTTGCAAGCGGGGGCTGCTACAGGCGAGATTGACATTTCTATGTATATATTGTGTATGTGAAGTAAAAGATGTGGGATCCCCATCAGGCTGAAGATAATTGTTTCTCAAGTTGTTCCAGCTGCTCTCCACTCTAGCGATGATGTCACACACTGCAGCTCCCGCAATACACATTCATTGTAAATTCAGACAGCCACCAGAACGCCATCTAGTGGCGGATTGGTAAGACCTTCAAGGGATATCCTCAGGAGGGCATTGGTAATAAGTGTACCAAGTTTTGTGTTAATCTTAGCAACCGATGTGGAGATATAAAATACTTCAATTTAAAGAGCGCCAACTAGTGGTCATCGGCCAAAATTTTGCACAGCGCCTTAGGGGGTCATGGGGAAGTCGTATTCAGAGTTTCATGTCATTTGGCCACACCAATGTGGAGCTATCCAACACCAATGAATGTTTGAATGTTTAAGTGGTAATAGGCCACGCCCACATTGAGCAGTCACAACCATCTTCAAGATACCGCCTCAGGAATGGGCCTACATCATACTGAGTGAATTTAGAAGAAATTGGTCCAGCCATTCAAGAGAAATAAACTTCCCATATTTGTAGCGCCCCCTAGTGGCCAACATTCGCCAAATTGAATTGGTAGCCCCACAGTCACATGGGAACCAAGGATATGAAGTTTGGTGTTAATAGCATGTATTTTGACTAAAATGCGTAATAGGCCACGCCCACATTGAGCGGTCACAACCACCTTCCAGATACGGGCTCAGGAATGCGCCTACATCATACTGAGTGAATTTGGAAGAAATCCGTCCAGCCATTTCAGAGAAACAGAATTCCCATATTTGTAGCGCCCCCTAGTGGCCAACATTCGCCAAATGTAATTGGTAGCCCTACAGTCACATGCCAACCAAGGATCTGAAGTTTGGTGTTAATAGCATTAAGTTTGACAAAGATATGCAACAGTTAGCATTTTCATAGCTAGCTACAGAAAGAATGTCGTTAATAATTAGCGCATTTTTGAAACTAATTAGAATCTTTTGATAACTTTTGATGAGCTCTATCAGAAGAGTGTACATGCCAAGTTTCACGCAGATCGGACAAAATCCCAAGGAGGAGTTCGAAAAAGTAGGTTTTACAGTTTTCGCGATGTAGCACAAAAAATTAGATGCGGAAGTGGGCATATCCAATTCCAAAGTGATTCATCAGTATTCAGGGAATCTGTGTATGTCCAAAGTTTGTTAAATTGCGACGTTCCATAATGCACCTACTGCGGAAAGACAAAAAAAAATTGTAGGGGGCGCTATTTCGCCATCTCGCGTCGACCATGTGCGAGCTTGCCGAAATATCAAATTTTTCATCGAGGCCCAACAACTTGGCAAAGTTTGGTGAGTTTTTGAGCACGGGAAAGGGGCCAAATTGGGGTTTGATATATGTGGTCAAGAATAATAATAATTAAAGCTGCAAGCAGCGATGAACGGGCCCTCGCAGGCCGCGCGTGTCGGCGAGTACTGCTGCCGCGGTGTGCAGAAATTGTGGCCTGCTGCGTGCAGTGTGCTGAACTACATGAGAGGACTATATTGTGTCACCCTGAACACTGTTAAACAGAGATTTGTGTCCATTAGCAACGCAGCATTTTTGGGCATTTAGCAATAAAAGCGCCACCTATTGGCCGATCTGCACCAAATTTTGCACACACCCTCATGCGAGCCATGGAACACAATTAGCCAAAGTTTCGTTGTAATCGGACTGTATTTGGTCAAGATATGCAAGACTGTCTGTTTTCACCACAATGTGCAGGAAATGGTTGTTTTATATTTTGGGATTTTTTTGGACAATCAAAATTCTTTTGATAACTTGTTGTCAGGACATTCCACAGATGCTACATCCAAAGTTTGGTGCAAATCGGACAAAATTCCGTATGAGGTTTTTGGCCAAAGTAGGTTTTGGATATACGGTGACTTATCCATAGACATTAGCTGCAGAAGTGGGCGTGGCCTATGTCAGAATACTCAGCTGTATTCAGGGAACACAGTGATATAATTGTTTTGAATGTGTCATAAAAACTGTGGAAGTTACGGGCAAAAACGCGTTTTCGTCTGTTATAGCGCCACCTAGTGGCCAACATTCGCGAAATTGAATTCTTCGCCCCACAGTCACATGGGAACCAAGGATATGAAGTTTGGTGTTAATAGCATGTATTTTGACTAAAATGCGTAATAGGCCACGCCCACATTGAGCGGTCACAACCACCTTCCAGATACGGGCTCAGGAATGCGCCTACATCATACTGAGTGAATTTGGAAGAAATCCGTCCAGCCATTTCAGAGAAACAAACTTCCCATATTTGTAGCGCCCCCTAGTGGGCAACATTCGCCAAATGTAATTGGTAGCCCTACAGTCACATGCCAACCAAGGATCTGAAGTTTGGTGTTAATAGCATTTATTTTGACAAAGATATGCAACAGTTAGCATTTTCATAGCTAGCTACAGAAAGTATTTCGTTAATAATTCGCGCATTTTTGAAACTAATTAGAATCTTTTAATAACTTTAGATGAGCTCTATCAGAAGAGTGTACCTCCCAAGTGTCACGCAGATCGGACAAAATCCCAAGGAGGAGTTCGAAAAAGTAGGTTTTAGCATTTTCACGATGTAGCACGAAAAATTGAAGGCGGAAGTGGGCATTACCAATTCCAAAAAGATTCATCGATATTCAAGGAATCTGTGTATGTCCAAAGTTATCGAAATTGCGACGTGCCGTAATTCACCTATTGCAGAAAGAAAAAAAAAATTTGTAGGGGGCGCTATTGCGCCATCTTGCGTCGACCATGTGCGAGCTGGCCGAAATATCGAATTTCGGATCCGGCCGAACAACTTGGCAAAGATCGGTGAGTTTTTGAGGTCGGGAAAGGGGCCAAATTGGGGTTTGAAAAGGATATAGTATAATAATAATAATAATAACAATAAACAGAGCAGATACAATAGGGTCCTCGCAGGTGTACCTGCTCGGGCCCTAATAAACATTACAATTACAATAGGGTCCTCGCAGGTGTACCTGCTCGGGCCCTAATTAAAGCTGCAAGCAGCGATGAACGGGCCCTCGCAGGCCGCGCGTGTCGGCGAGTACTGCCGCCGCGGTGTGCAGAAATTGTGGCCTGCTGCGTGCTGTGTGCTGCTTGCTGTCAAGGCACAAAAGCTGACAGGCAAGAGGGCTGAAAGAGCTTAAAAAGGTGAACAGTTTCTCTGGCTGCTGCAGCAGTGGCAGAACCGAAGTTGAATATGTCCCCATAAGAATGAATGGGAAAACGCCTCCCAAGCTCCTGTGATTTTTGAAAAAAGTCCATGGGTTATCACCAGAATATTCTTACAGTGAGTAACAGCAGACATTGCTGAGCTTTGCGATATCTTTTTTATTTCTGTAGAGTGAAAAATGAGGTCGCCAGAGCGAGAGACATGACAGGTACCGTCTGCTCTCCTCCAGAAATTTAGCCTCAAAATTAACATGGCGGCTTATGGGGGAGTTGCTGGAGTGCTTGTCGCTCTAGGGCTTCTACAGCCAAAAGTTTGAGTCCTACATCTGAAATAAAAACATCAGCTGAAAGCCAACAAGATTTCCTACATTTGTATGTATATATTGTCTATGTGAAGTAAAAGATGTGGCATCCACATCAGGCTGAAGAGAATTTTCTATCAGTTTTTAGCTCCCGCAATACACAGTCATTATAAATTCAGACAGCCACCAGAGCGCCAACTAGTGGCGGATCAGTAAAACGTTTGACAGGTATCCTCAGGAGGGCATTGGTAATAAGTCTACCAAGTTTTGTGTTAATCTGACCAACCGATGTGGAGATATAAAATACTTCAATTTAAAGAGCGCCAACTAGTGGTCATCGGCCAAAATTTTGCACAGCACCTTAGGGGGTCATGGGGAAGTCGTATTCAGAGTTTCATGTCATTTGGCCACACCAATGTGGAGATATCCAACACCAATGAATGTTTGAATGTTTAAGTGGTAATAGGCCACGCCCACATTGAGCAGTCACAACCATCTTCAAGATACCGCCTCAGGAATGGGCCTACATCATACTGAGTGAATTTAGAAGAAATTGGTCCAGCCATTCAAGAGAAATAAACTTCCCATATTTGTAGCGCCCCCTAGTGGCCAACATTCGCCAAATTGAATTGGTAGCCCCACAGTCACATGGGAACCAAGGATATGAAGTTTGGTGTTAATAGCATGTATTTTGACAAAAATGCGTAATAGGCCACGCCCACATTGAGCGGTCACAACCACCTTCCAGATACGGGCTCAGGAATGCGCCTACATCATACTGAGTGAATTTGGAAGAAATCCGTCCAGCCATTTCAGAGAAACAGAATTCCCATATTTGTAGCGCCCCCTAGTGGGCAACATTCGCCAAATGTAATTGGTAGCCCCACAGTCATATGGCAACCAAGGATCTGAAGTTTGGTGTTAATAGCATTTATTTTGACAAAGATAGGCAACAGTTAGCATTTGCATAGCTAGCTACAGAAATTAGTTCGTTAATGATTAGCGCATTTTTGAAACTAATCAGAATCTTTTAATAACTTTTGATGCGCTCTATCAGAAGAGTGTACCTGCCAAGTTTCAGGCAGATCGGACAAAATCCCAAGGACGAGTTCGAAAAAGTAGGTTTTACAGTTATCGCGATGTAGCGCAAAAAAATTGTAGGCTGACGAGGGCATATCCAATTACAAAGTTGTTCATTGGTATTCAGGGAATGTGGATGTGCAAAGTTTGTGAAATTGCGAGGTGTCGTAAGTCACCTATTGCGGAAAGGAGGCAAAAAGTGAGTAGGGGGCGCTATTTCGCCATGTTGCGTCGACCCTGTGCGAGCTGGCCGAAATATCGAATTTCGAATCCGGCCGAACAACTTTGCAAAGTTTGGTGAGTTTTCGAGCACGGGAAAGGGGCCAAATTGGGGTTTGAAAAAGGTCAAGAATAATAATAATAATTAAAGCTGCAAGCAGCGATGAACGGGCCCTCGCAGGCCGCGGCGTTCAAAATTGTGGCCTGCTGCGTGCAGTGTGCTGAACTACATGAGAGGACTATATTGTGTGACCCTGAACACTGTTAAACAGAGAATTGTGGCCATTAGCAACGCAGCATTTTTGGGCATTTAGCAATAAAAGCGCCACCTATTGGCCGATCTGCACCAAATTTTGCACACACCCTCATCGAGCCATGGAACACAATTAGCCAAAGTTTCGTTGTAATCGGACTGTATTTGGTCAAGATATGCGAGATTGTCAGGTTTCACCACAAAGTGCAGGAAATGGTTGTTTTATATTTTTGGAATTTTTTGGACTATCAAAATAATTTTGATAACTTGTTGTCAGGACATTCTACAGATGCTAAATCCAAAGTTTGGTGTTAATCGGACAAAATTCCGTGTGAGGTTTTTGGAAAAAGTAGGTTTTGGATATACGGTGACTTAGCCATTGAAATTTTCAGCAGAAGTGGGCGTGGCCTATGTCAGAAAACTCAACTATATTCAGGGAAGACAGGGATATAATGGTTTTGAATGTGTCACAAAATCTGTAGAACTTACAGGCAAAAACGCGTTTTCCTCAGTTGTAGCGCCACCTAGTGGCCAACATTCGCCAAATTGAATTGTTAGCCCCAAAGTCACATGCCAAACAAGGATCTGAAGTTTGGTGTTAATAGCATTGACTTTGACAAAAATGTGCAATAGGCCACGCCCACATTGAGCAGTCACAACCACCTTCCAGATACGGGCTCAGGAATGCGCCTTAATCATACTGACTGAATTTCGAAGAAATCGGTCTAGCCGTTTAAGAGAAATAAACTTCCCATATTTGTAGCGCCCCCTAGTGGGCAACATTCGCCAAAGTTAATTGGTAGCCCTACAGTCATATGGCAACCAAGGATCTGAAGTTTGGTGTTAATAGCATTTACTTTGCCAAAGATACGCATCAGTTAGCGTTTTCATAGCTAGCTACAGAAAGTATTTCGTTAATAATTAGCGCATTTTTCAAACTAATTACCGGGTTCGCACAACTTTAGATGAGCTCTATCAGTAGAGTGTACCTGCCAAGTTTCACGCAGAGCGGACAAAATCCCAAGGAGGAGTTCGAAAAAGTAGGTTTTACAGTTTTCTCGATGTAGCACAAAAAATTAGACGCGGAAGTGGGCATATCCAATTCCAAAATGATTCATCGGTATTCAGGGAATGTGTGGATGTCGAAAGTTATTCAAAATGCGACGAGCCGTAATTCAACTATTGTGGAAAGAAAAAAAAAATTTGTAGGGGGCGCTATTTCGCCATCTTGTGTCGACCATGTGCGAGCAGCCCGAAATATCGAATTTCGGATGAGGCCGAACAACGTGGCAAACTTTGGTGAGTTTTCGAGCATGGGAAAGGGGCCAAATTGGGGTTTGAAAAGGGTAAAGAATAATAATAATAATAAACATTACAATTACAATAGGGTCCTCGCAGGTGTACCTGCTCGGGCCCTAATTAAAGCTGCAAGCAGCGATGAACGGGCCCTCGCAGGCCGCGCGTGTCGGCGAGTACTGCTGCCGCGGTGTGCAGAAATTGTGGCCTGCTGCGTGCTGTTTGCTGGACTACATGAGAGGACTATATTGTGTCACCCTGAACACTGTTAAACAGAGGTTTGTGTCCATTAGCAAAGCAGCATTTTTGGTCATTTAGCAATAAAAGCGCCACCTATTGGCCGATCTGCACCAAATTTTGCACACACCCCCATCCACCCATGGAACACAAGTAGCCAAAGTTTCGTTGTAATCGGACTGTATTTGTTCAAGATATGCAAGACTTTCTGTTTTCACTACAATGTGCAGGAAATTGTTGTTTTATATTTTGGAGGTCTTTTGCACAATCACAATTGTTTTGATAACTTTTTGTCAGGAGGTTGTACAGATGCTTCATGCAAAGTTTGGTGCAAATCGGTGAAATTGCCTAAGAGGAGTTCGAAAAAGTTAGTTTTTCATGTTTGGCGATTTTGCGAATGGAAAGTTAGGGCAAAAGTGGGCGGGGCCTATGTCAGAAAACTCAGCTCTATTCAAGGAACACAGGGATATAATGGTTTTGAATATGTCATAAAAACTGTGTAACTTACGGGCAAAAACGCGTTTTCGTCAGTTATAGCGCCACCTAGTGGCCAACATTCGCGAAATTGAATTCTTCGCCCCACAGTCACATGGGAACCAAGGATATGAAGTTTGGTGTTAATAGCATGTATTTTGACTAAAATGCGTAATAGGCCACGCCCACATTGAGCGGTCACAACCACCTTCCAGATACGGGCTCAGGAATGCGCCTACATCATACTGAGTGAATTTGGAAGAAATCCGTCCAGCCATTTCAGAGAAACAAACTTCCCATATTTGTAGCGCCCCCTAGTGGGCAACATTCGCCAAATGTAATTGGTAGCCCTACAGTCACATGCCAACCAAGGATCTGAAGTTTGGTGTTAATAGCATTTATTTTGACAAAGATATGCAACAGTTAGCATTTTCATAGCTAGCTACAGAAAGTATTTCGTTAATAATTCGCGCATTTTTGAAACTAATTAGAATCTTTTAATAACTTTTGATGAGCTCTATCAGAAGAGTGTACATACCAAGTTTCACGCAGATCGCACAAAATCCCAAGGAGGAGTTCGAAGAAGTAGGTTTTACAGTTAGCGCGATGTAGCACGAAAAAATTAAGACGGAAGTTGGCATGACCAATTCCAAAAAGATTCATCGGTATTCAAGGAATCTCTGTATGTCCTAAGTTTTAGAATTTGAGACGTGCCATAATTCACCTACTGCCGAAAGAAAATAAAAATTTGTAGGGGGCGCTATTGCGCCATCTTGCGTCGACCATGTGCGAGCCGCCCGAAATATCGAATTTCGGATCCGGCCGAACAACTTGGCAAAGATCGGTGAGTTTTCCAGCACGGGAAAGGGGCCAATTTGGGGTTTGAAAATAATTAGGAATAATAATAATAATAATTAAAGCTGCAAGCAGCGATGAACGGGCCCTCGCAGTCCACGCGTGTCGGCGTGCAGCATTTGTGGCCTGATGGTGCTGCGTACTGTCTGTGGTGTGCTGAATGCATGGGCTGTTGCAAGCGGGGGCTGCTACAGGCGAGATTGACATTTCTATGTATATATTGTGTATGTGAAGTAAAAGATGTGGGATCCCCATCAGGCTGAAGATAATTGTTTCTCAAGTTGTTCCAGCTGCTCTCCACTCTAGCGATGATGTCACACACTGCAGCTCCCGCAATACACATTCATTGTAAATTCAGACAGCCACCAGAACGCCATCTAGTGGCGGATTGGTAAGACCTTCAAGGGATATCCTCAGGAGGGCATTGGTAATAAGTGTACCAAGTTTTGTGTTAATCTTAGCAACCGATGTGGAGATATAAAATACTTCAATTTAAAGAGCGCCAACTAGTGGTCATCGGCCAAAATTTTGCACAGCGCCTTAGGGGGTCATGGGGAAGTCGTATTCAGAGTTTCATGTCATTTGGCCACACCAATGTGGAGCTATCCAACACCAATGAATGTTTGAATGTTTAAGTGGTAATAGGCCACGCCCACATTGAGCAGTCACAACCATCTTCAAGATACCGCCTCAGGAATGGGCCTACATCATACTGAGTGAATTTAGAAGAAATTGGTCCAGCCATTCAAGAGAAATAAACTTCCCATATTTGTAGCGCCCCCTAGTGGCCAACATTCGCCAAATTGAATTGGTAGCCCCACAGTCACATGGGAACCAAGGATATGAAGTTTGGTGTTAATAGCATGTATTTTGACTAAAATGCGTAATAGGCCACGCCCACATTGAGCGGTCACAACCACCTTCCAGATACGGGCTCAGGAATGCGCCTACATCATACTGAGTGAATTTGGAAGAAATCCGTCCAGCCATTTCAGAGAAACAGAATTCCCATATTTGTAGCGCCCCCTAGTGGGCAACATTCGCCAAATGTAATTGGTAGCCCTACAGTCACATGCCAACCAAGGATCTGAAGTTTGGTGTTAATAGCATTAAGTTTGACAAAGATATGCAACAGTTAGCATTTTCATAGCTAGCTACAGAAAGAATGTCGTTAATAATTAGCGCATTTTTGAAACTAATTAGAATCTTTTGATAACTTTTGATGAGCTCTATCAGAAGAGTGTACATGCCAAGTTTCACGCAGATCGGACAAAATCCCAAGGAGGAGTTCGAAAAAGTAGGTTTTACAGTTTTCGCGATGTAGCACAAAAAACAGTTAGGTAAACATCGGCATTACCAATTCCAAAATGATTCATCGGTATTCAGGGAATCTGTGGATGTACAAAGTTTTAGAATTTGAGACGTGCCATAATTCACCTACTGCGGAAAGAAAAAAAAAATTTGTAGGGGGCGCTATTGCGCCATCTTGCGTCGACCATGTGCGAGCCGCCCGAAATATCGAATTTCGGATCCGGCCGAACAACTTGGCAAAGATCGGTGAGTTTTCGAGCACGGGAAAGGGGCCAATTTGGGGTTTGAAAATAATTTGGAATAATAATAATAATAATAATAAACAGCACAATTACAATAGGGTCCTCGCAGGTGTACCTGCTCGGGCCCTAATAAACAGCGCAATTACAATAGGGTCCTCGCAGGTGTACCTGCTCGGGCCCTAATTAAAGCTGCAAGCAGCGATGAACGGGCCCTCGCAGGCCGCGCGTGTCGGCGAGTACTGCTGCCGCGGTGTGCAGAAATTGTGGCCTGCTGCGTGCAGTGTGCTGAACTACATGAGAGGACTATATTGTGTCACCCTGAACACTCTGAAACAGAGATTTGTGTCCATTAGCAACGCAGCATTTTTGGGCATTTAGCAATAAAAGCGCCACCTATTGGCCGATCTGCACCAAATTTTGCACACACCCCCAACGAGCCATGGAACACAATTAGCCAAAGTTTCGTTGTAATCGGACTGTATTTGGTCAAGATATGCGAGATTGTCCGGTTTCACCACAAAGTGCAGGAAATGGTTGTTTTATATTTTGGGATTTTTTTGGACAATCAAAATTCTTTTGATAACTTGTTGTCAGGACATTCCACAGATGCTACATCCAAAGTTTGGTGCAAATGGGACAAAATGCCGTATGAGGTTTTTGGCCAAAGTAGGTTTTGGATATACGGTGACTTATCCATAGACATTAGCTGCAGAAGTGGGCGTGGCCTATGTCAGAATACTCAGCTGTATTCAGGGAACACAGTGATATAATTGTTTTGAATGTGTCATAAAAACTGTGGAAGTTACGGGCAAAAACGCGTTTTCGTCTGTTATAGCGCCACCTAGTGGCCAACATTCGCGAAATTGAATTCTTCGCCCCACAGTCACATGGGAACCAAGGATATGAAGTTTGGTGTTAATAGCATGTATTTTGACTAAAATGCGTAATAGGCCACGCCCACATTGAGCGGTCACAACCACCTTCCAGATACGGGCTCAGGAATGCGCCTACATCATACTGAGTGAATTTGGAAGAAATCCGTCCAGCCATTTCAGAGAAACAAACTTCCCATATTTGTAGCGCCCCCTAGTGGGCAACATTCGCCAAATGTAATTGGTAGCCCTACAGTCACATGCCAACCAAGGATCTGAAGTTTGGTGTTAATAGCATTTACTTTGACAAAGATATGCAACAGTTAGCATTTTCATAGCTAGCTACAGAAAGTATGTCGTTAATAATTAGCGCATTTTTGAAACTAATTAGAATCTTTTAATAACTTTTGATGAGCTCTATCAGAAGAGTGTACATGCCAAGTTTCACGCAGATCGGACAAAATCCCAAGGAGGAGTTCGAAAAAGTAGGTTTTACAGTTTTCGCGATGTAGCACAAAAAAATTAAGGCGGACGTGGGCATTACCAATTCCAAAATGATTCATCGGTATTCAGGGAATCTGTGGATGTCCAAAGTTTTAGAATTTGCGACGTGCCGTAATTCACCTATTGCGGAAAGAAAAAAAAAATTTGTAGGGGGCGCTATTGCGCCATCTTGCGTCGACCATGTGCGAGCTGGCCGAAATATCGAATTTCGGATCCGGCCGAACAACTTGGCAAAGATCGGTGAGTTTTAGAGCACGGGAAAGGGGCCAAATTGGGGTTTGAAAAAGTAAGAATAATAATAATAATAATAATAATAAACAGCGCAATTACAATAGGGTCCTCGCAGGTGTACCTGCTCGGGCCCTAATTAAAGCTGCAAGCAGCGATGAACGGGCCCTCGCAGGCCGCGCGTGTCGGCGAGTACTGCCGCCGCGGTGTGCAGAAATCGTGGCCTGCTGCGTGCTGTGTGCTGCTTGCTGTCAAGGCACAAAAGCTGACAGGCAAGAGGGCTGAAAGAGCTTAAAAAGGTGAACAGTTTCTCTGGCTGCTGCAGCAGTGGCAGAACCGAAGTTGAAAATGTCCCCATAAGAATGAATGGGAAAACGCCTCCCAAGCTCCTGTGATTTTTGAAAAAAGTCCATGGGTTATCACCAGAATATTCTTACAGTGAGTAACAGCAGACATTGCTGAGCTTTGCGATATCTTTTTTATTTCTGTAGAGTGAAAAATGAGGTCGCCAGAGCGAGAGACATGACAGGTACCGTCTGCTCTCCTCCAGAAATTTAGCCTCAAAATTAACATGGCGGCTTATGGGGGAGTTGCTGGAGTGCTTGTCGCTCTAGGGCTTCTACAGCCAAAAGTTTGAGTCCTACATCTGAAATAAAAACATCAGCTGAAAGCCAACAAGATTTCCTACATTTGTATGTATATATTGTCTATGTGAAGTAAAAGATGTGGCATCCACATCAGGCTGAAGAGAATTTTCTATCAGTTTTTAGCTCCCGCAATACACAGTCATTATAAATTCAGACAGCCACCAGAGCGCCAACTAGTGGCGGATCAGTAAAACGTTTGACAGGTATCCTCAGGAGGGCATTGGTAATAAGTCTACCAAGTTTTGTGTTAATCTGACCAACCGATGTGGAGATATAAAATACTTCAATTTAAAGAGCGCCAACTAGTGGTCATCGGCCAAAATTTTGCACAGCACCTTAGGGGGTCATGGGGAAGTCGTATTCAGAGTTTCATGTCATTTGGCCACACCAATGTGGAGATATCCAACACCAATGAATGTTTGAATGTTTAAGTGGTAATAGGCCACGCCCACATTGAGCAGTCACAACCATCTTCAAGATACCGCCTCAGGAATGGGCCTACATCATACTGAGTGAATTTAGAAGAAATTGGTCCAGCCATTCAAGAGAAATAAACTTCCCATATTTGTAGCGCCCCCTAGTGGCCAACATTCGCCAAATTGAATTGGTAGCCCCACAGTCACATGGGAACCAAGGATATGAAGTTTGGTGTTAATAGCATGTATTTTGACTAAAATGCGTAATAGGCCACGCCCACATTGAGCGGTCACAACCACCTTCCAGATACGGGCTCAGGAATGCGCCTACATCATACTGAGTGAATTTGGAAGAAATCCGTCCAGCCATTTCAGAGAAACAGAATTCCCATATTTGTAGCGCCCCCTAGTGGGCAACATTCGCCAAATGTAATTGGTAGCCCCACAGTCACATGGCAACCAAGGATCTGAAGTTTGGTGTTAATAGCATTTATTTTGACAAAGATAGGCAACAGTTAGCATTTGCATAGCTAGCTACAGAAATTAGTTCGTTAATGATTAGCGCATTTTTGAAACTAATCAGAATCTTTTAATAACTTTTGATGCGCTCTATCAGAAGAGTGTACCTGCCAAGTTTCAGGCAGATGGGACAAGATCCCAAGGAGGAGTTCGAAAAAGTAGGTTTTACAGTTATCGCGATGTAGCGCAAAAAAATTGTAGGCTGACGAGGGCATATCCAATTACAAAGTTGTTCATTGGTATTCAGGGAATGTGTGATGTGCAAAGTTTGTGAAATTGCGAGGTGTCGTAAGTCACCTATTGCGGAAAGGAGGCAAAAAGTGAGTAGGGGGCGCTATTTCGCCATGTTGCGTCGACCATGTGCGAGCTGGCCGAAATATCGAATTTCGAATCCGGCCGAACAACTTTGCAAAGTTTGGTGAGTTTTCGGGCAGGGGAAAGGGGCCAAATTGGGGTTTGAAAAAGGTCAAGAATAATAATAATAACAACAATAAACAGAGCAGATACAATAGGGTCCTCGCAGGTGTACCTGCTCGGGCCCTAATTAAAGCTGCAAGCAGCGATGAACGGGCCCTCGCAGGCCGCGCGTGTCGGCGAGTACTGCCGGCGCGGTGTGCAGAAATTGCGGCCTGCTGCGTGCAGTGTGCTGAATGAGTGGGCTGTTACAAGTGTGGGCTGCTATAGGTCAGATAAAAAAGGATACCCGGAAGAGTACATGACAGGACAACATTGTGTGACCCTGAACACTGTTAACAGAGGTTTGTGTCCATTAGCAAAGCAGCATTTTTGGGGATTTAGCAATAAAAGCGCCACCTATTGGCCGATCTGCACCAAATTTTGCACACACCCTCATGCAGCCATGGAACACAACTAGCCAAAGTTTCGTTGTAATCGGACTGTATTTGGTCAAGATATGCAAGACTGTCTGTTTTCGCTATAATGTGCAGGAAATTGTTGTTTAATATTTTGGACGTCTTTTGCACAAGCACAATTGTTTTGATAAGTTTTTGTCAGGAGGATGTACAGATGGTTCATGCAAAGTTTGGTGCCAATCGGTCAAATTGCCTAGGAGCAGTTTGAAAAAGTAACTTTTTCATGTTTGGCGATATTGCGAATGGAAAGTAAGGGCAAAAGTGGGCGTGGCCTATGTCAGAAAACTCAGCTGTATTCAGGGAACACAGGGATATAATTGTTTTGAATGTGTCATAAAAACTGTGTAACTTACGGGCAAAAACGCGTTTTCGTCACTTATAGCGCCACCTAGTGGCCAACATTCGCGAAATTGAATTCTTCGCCCCACAGTCACATGGGAACCAAGGATATGAAGTTTGGTGTTAATAGCATGTATTTTGACTAAAATGCGTAATAGGCCACGCCCACATTGAGCGGTCACAACCACCTTCCAGATACGGGCTCAGGAATGCGCCTACATCATACTGAGTGAATTTGGAAGAAATCCGTCCAGCCATTTCAGAGAAACAAACTTCCCATATTTGTAGCGCCCCCTAGTGGCCAACATTCGCCAAATGTAATTGGTAGCCCTACAGTCACATGCCAACCAAGGATCTGAAGTTTGGTGTTAATAGCATTTATTTTGACAAAGATATGCAACAGTTAGCATTTGCATAGCTAGCTACAGAAAGTATTTCGTTAATAATTCGCGCACTTTTGAAACTAATTAGAATCTTTTAATAACTTTAGATGAGCTCTATCAGAAGAGTGTACATGGCAAGTTTCACGCAGATCGGACAAAATCCCAAGGAGGAGTTCGAAGAAGTAGGTTTTACAGTTAGCGCGATGTAGCACGAAAAAATTAAGGCGGAAGTGGGCATTACCGATTCCAAAAAGATTCATCGGTATTCAGACAATGTGTGGATGTCCAAAGTTTTTGAAATTGCAACGTGCCGTAATTCACCTATTGTGGAAAGAAAGAAAGCAACTTGTAGGGGGCGCTATTGCGCCATGTTGCGTCGACCATGTGCAAGCTGGCCCAAATATCGAATTTCGGATGAGGCCGAACAACTTGGCAAAGATCGGTGACTTTTAGAGCACGGGAAAGGGGCGAAATTGGGGCTTGAAAAAAGTAAAGAATAATAATAATAATAATAATAATAATAATAATAATAAACAGCGCAATTACAATAGGGTCCTCGCAGGTTTACCTGCTCGGGCCCTAATAAAAACAGAGCAATTACAATAGGGTCCTCGCAGGTCTGTGACCTGCTCGGGCCCTAATAATAAACATTACAGATACAATAGGGACCTCGCAGGTCTGTGACCTGCTCGGGCCCTAATTAATTGGAAGTAAATAAATGTTATGCAGGAGCGAGAGGTGAGCTGAAGGGGAAGGAAGATGAAAGGAAAGGAAAGGAAAGGAAAGGAAGGAAAGGGAAATGAAAGTAAAGGAGAGGAGAGGAAAGGAAAGGAAAGGAAAGGAAAGGAAAGGAAAGGAAAAGGAGAGAAAGGAAAGGAAAGAAAAGGAAAGGAAAGGAAAGGAGAGGAAAGGAAAGGAAAGGAAAGGACAGAATAAGGAAAGGCTTCCAGGAAGAGGAAGTAGGAGAGGAAACAAAAAAAGAGGAACGAGGCAGGAAGGATCAGATAAATGAGTGATGGGAAAGAGAAGAAATAAAGGAAATTAATTGGAATTAAATAAATGTTATGCAGGAGAGCGAGGGGCGGTGAAGGTGAAGGCTGTACAGTATGTTTGTTGACGTGGTTCTGAGCCTCTGCGGTCAAACGGGTCCAACCCGCCACTTTCAGAACCGACCCGAGGCGGACCTCCTGTTGTATTTGTGTCGTTGAAACGAAGAGCTCTTCTCTTTCATGAACCAGCCTCTTCTCCCGGTGTGTTTTCTGCCTTTAAAGAAACAAGCGCCGTGTGAATTAGTGGAAGATTTGACGGCTGTTTCGTTCACGTCTGTCTCAGGAGTAAAAAATCCACTTTAGGTTCGGAAGGTATCGCAGAAAATTGGGGGGGAGAATCGCTTTGAAAGCGAGATCGGCTTCGGCTTTTCACGCCTTTTGTTTTTCCCACTTCCTGCTGCAGCCGCTCGTGACGGCGACGTGTAGAAAAACTGGCAGTCGCCTCTTTTTTTTTTTCCTTCTGTATTTAATTAACCAATCAGAACTGTGAATCCCCGGTGATGAATCCAGCCATCTGTTGTGATTGGCTGCGCTCGGCTCGGCGGGTCTTTGTGAAGGATTTCTCTTTGTTTGGGATGTTACGACCTTCCAAACCACTCACCACGAAGAGATGGATCTTCTTCATCGGTGTCTTGTTTGTGTGCGTCTTTATCTGTGTGTGTGTGTGTGTGTGTGTGTGTGACTGTGTTGTGTGTGCGCGTGTGTGTGTATTTCCATGGTAACTGTATATACATCCAGACTGTATATACGACACATACACCTCACATTGACAGTGTCCACACCCTGTAACTCTATAAAAACCCTAAACCTTGCTCACGAGTCCGAGGAAGCTCCTCCTCCGTTGGTAAGAAAACAACTGCTGCTGCTCTGGTGACTGTTTGCTTTCTGAGGCCTTCATAATGTTCACACACACTTTCTTTTTTCTTTACACAAACACACACATCTTATATTGGAGCGAGGTGAAAGGTGGAGTCGTGGAGTTTAATGTTGAGGAAAAAGATAAAAGTCTTAGTGATGTGCCGTTGTGATTAAAGCCTGACTGATACCGACAGGAGGTCAATATCTGCTCATCAGTTCAAGTGTAAAATACAGTCTGTTTGTTTTTCTTCTAATATGTTACAGATATTAATAACTTAATTTAGAGTAATGTCAAAATTTAGCAACAACTTGTAATTAATGCGAAGCAATCGGCAGAATAAATGTCGGCGATGTTTGTTTCTGCAAACCACGGATTTGTTAAAACGTTCAATATTTAATATTATGACATCTCGTCAAAAATATCCAGTTGATTCAAGCTAATATATATTGAAAACCCTGTCTCGAACAGTGGTTTCTGGCTTCGGGAGCTGTCTTCTCCCAACATCTCATCAAAAATATCGGGTTTCGTTGCTACAAACACCTCTGGCAAATCGTCCCCAGTCTTATCAAAAAATATCCAGTGCTTTCATGTTTTCACAAGTTGAAACATCGTCTCGAACAGTGGTCTCTGGCTTGGCTGCCATCTTACAATCTTGTCAAAACATATCCAGTTATTATGTCACCAACAGGGATGAAAAATGTCCCAACGTCTCGTTAAAAATGTCCAGTGGTTTCACGCTTTTAAAAAAGGTGTCAAACAGTGGTCTCTGGCTTGGCAGCTGTCTCACAGTCTTATCTTAAACTCTTTCAAACATTTTTTTTTTTCTGCCACTAACACTGATGGAAAACCTTTGAGTGTTGCATTAAAAATATCCAGTGGTTTCACGCTTGAAACATTTTGTTAAGTGGTGTCTGGCTTGGCAGCCCTGACGCCGTCTTGTCCCAACATCTCATCAAAAATATCCAGTTTCGTTACCACTAACGCGAAAGGAAAAGGTCCCAATGTCAGTGGTGTCACGCTTACAAATGTTGAAACATCATGGTCCCTTGCTGACAGCTGGCTCGCCATCTTGTACCAATGTCTCGTCAAAAGCATTAGGTTTTGTTGCCACTAGCCCGGCTCGAAAATTTCCCAACATCTCGTTAAAATATCTGGTGGTTTCACACTTACAAAAGTTTAAACATCATCCCGGACAGTGGTCTCTGGCTTGAACCACTGTCACTTCATAAATATCTGGCTTTGTTGCCACTAACAAAGATGGAAACTGTCCCAATGTCTCGCCAAAAATACCAGTTTCGTTACCACTAACGCTAAAGGAAAAGGTCCCAATATCAGTGGTGTCACCCTTACAAATGTTGAAACATCATGGTCTCTTGCTGACAGCTGGCTCGCCATCTTGTACCAATATCTCGTCAAAAGCATTAGGTTTTGTTGCCACTAGCCCGGCTCAAAAATGTCCCAACATCTTGTTAAAATATCTGGTGGTTTCACGCTTACAAAAGTTTAAACATCAACCCGTCAGAGGTCACTGGCTTGGCAGCCCGCGCCGTTGTCACCGTCATCTCGTCATTTCGTCATCTCGTCATCTCGTCAAAAATATTCAGTTTCATTACGCTTACAAATGTTAAAACATCATGGTCCCTTGCTGACAGCTGGCTCGCCATCTTGTACCAATGTCTCGTCAAAAATATCCAGTTTCGTTACCACTAACGCTAAAGGAAAAGGTCCCAATGTCAGTGGTGTCACGCTTACAAATGTTGAAACATCAACATCTCTTGCTGACAGCTGGCTCGCCATCTTGTACCAGTGTCTCGTCAAAAGCATTAGGTTTTATTGCTACTAGCCCGGCTTCGAAAATCCCAACATCTCGTTAAAATATCTGGTGGTTTCATACTTACAAAAGTTTAAACATCATCCCAGACAGTGGTCTCTGGCTTGAACCACTGTCATTTCATAAATATCTGGCTTTGTT
>JBBNBP010000318.1:0-18195 GCA_039737535.1 Lagodon rhomboides
CGTTAGTTAGCTAAAGTGTAATTCCAAGTTAGAGATTAGCTAATGTTAAAATTGATCTGTTGACACTTGTACCTAGACCTACTTACACTCTATTTTTATACTGTACATACTATAATATATGTCTTGCTGCACTATTTATACTGAACACGCATCATTTCTGATGACAGTTTTCTATTTTTAACAGAATTATTACATTGAATTAACAAGAATTGTCAAATAAACAACCCTTTCTCCAGTGGTCGAGTTATAATCTGAACTTTTTGGGCTCTCTAAAAGTAAGCCAACTATGCATGTATGCGAGAAGAAGCTGGAAAAGGAACAACACAATCTACTGTAGGTTTCACTCGGAGCATGCGCAGAAAACTTAGACTACAAGACAGTCAGTCAGTGGGCATGCTGTCAATGCGCTGAATTGCAACATAATTGGCTAGAAGTTGATATCGGGATGTGTGAATTGTTAAATCGCCACTCCTGCCATTGTTTTGAAGGGAACGGTGTGGTGTTATTCCACAGACTTATTCTTCCTTATGGATTTAGTAAATGATTGGTGCCATCAGCTCCGGTTACGTGAGTAATTTGATTTATTAGAGCCATTTCTGTAAACTGCTATACGAGACACCTCTACCAGAAACATAACTGCTTCGTGTCTGTATACATTCTGTGGGTGTACGAAAGAATTAATTCATCAATCTGAACACAGTCGGTGTCTGATATTCTACCACCACCTTCATCTGCATGAACACCAACATGAGAATGTTTGTTTTTATCTGCAGTTGTTTTCTCATGACTTTATATGGAGACACAGTTTATATGAACTACTACATCAACTACGTTCTTTAAAGAAATACAATACTAAATCAAACTCTGAAGCTACGTGTGCAGCGCAGCCAGCAGTAACACTGGGCTGTGTTCGTTAGCTTGTGGTTAATATCCCTGTTAAACAAACTGTTCAATATCTGGGAATTACAAAAGATATGGAGCTTAGACAGCAACTTAACTTCCTCACAACAGTTTTAAAAAACTAAGCCAATTCTTAATATGTGGCTGCAGAGAGACCTCTCCATTTTTGGAACAGTGTTATTATCAAAAGCTGAAGGTGTATCAAGGTTTGTTTATCCTGCTCTTTGTGACGGCCTGGTTAGACAATAATGGAAATCTTTACAGCTATGAAGACTTCCTGAAAGCTGAAACCTTTCCAGTCAAATACAGAGAGATTGTTTCTGTTGTAAAGGCTGTTCCCACTGGTATGATTGAGTTAATAAAATGTCACTTAAGTTACCAAAATGTTAATGTTCAGACCCCTTCTCTAAAGGTTGATGGGGTTGACATAATGGATAGAAAATGTACAAACAAACATCTGAGGAAAGTATTTCAGAGACATGATCATTTCTCACCCAGATGAAAGTTTTATTGGGATTCGCAGTTGGTTGATATAAACCGGCGCGAAGGCATGGTTGTGTCCCCTCAATTCTGTATTTCGAATAAGATTAGAGAAGTACTTTTTAAAATTGAACATAATATTTACCCTTCTAACACATCAATTTCTAGGTTCGCTGAAGTGGATGAGATGTGCACTTTTTGTGGAGATGAGCCAGAGACAATCTTGCATTTGTTTTGTATTTGCCCATTGTCATCTGTATTTTGGAGGGACATGGAAAAGTTTATCTACAATAAAACTAAACAGTACGTAACAATTAGAAAACAGAAAAATTCGAATATAATGACAAATCAATTTGCTCCACAATAAACCTCATGATTTTAATCTGTAAATTCCACATCCACAAGAGTAAATAGTAAAGTCCCTCCCAAACTTTAATGTCTTCACAAATGAGTTTAATTTTTATATAGATACCTTGAAACTGATGCCAAACAAGAAAAGAAATTTATTATACTACCCAAAATAAGAAGTGCCTTATATATATTTAATTTAGTTTAGTTCAATTACATATATTATTTTTATAGAGAGATATTTTTTAAATTCTTTTAGTTACATCTCTTTATCAGTCAATGCCTGTTTCTGTCTTCACTCTGATTGTTTGTACTTTTACAAATGTTAAATAAAGATTTTCATTGAAAAAAACTAACAAAGAAACAAACAAACACTGGGGTGTATTCTACACAGCAAAGTAATTTGTGTTGTTCAGCACTAGATGGCGACATTGTTGCTTCCTGACGTGTCCACATTGTTTTGGGCACTTTAGTGTTTTTATTATGAAGTTTAAATGATTTTCTATTTTCTCCATTTAACTTGTTGAGCCACAGAGCTGCTGATGTGTTTTTACTGAGCCACCATTAAAGCTGTTAGACAGCAGGTTAATAAAGACAAAGGAGTATTGTAAAGACTAAAGACAGACTGTAGATGTTGGTTGTGGTACATGTGAGGACTGAACTGTGATCACATGACTCTTCACCTCTGTCTCCTCTCACAGGGAGAAGATGATCTGCAGGATCCTGCTGCTCATCAGCCTCAACTGTGTCTGTGGTTAGTTTACAGCTTCACTTTATGACACTGTGATTCAATGAATCAGTTAAAGTAGCCCACATGTGAGCAAACAGTTGATGTTGATGAGCCTCTGCAGCTCTGAGACGTCACTAAACTGTCCACAGAAACATGTGTAGATGGAGTTTAAAGGCTGCCATGTTAAAGCTGTCAGTGTGTCTGCTCCTCACTTTCCCTCTCTGTCTCCTCAACAGGAACATTTGTAGTGAATGTGACACAGACCTCCTATCAGGCAGAGGAGAACCACAACATCACACTGGAATGGACGTTCACAACCACAACTGACACTTCCCCCGACTCCCTTTTTATCTTCTGTGAGATGATAACTGATCACAAAGTTTCAGTCCTGTTTGAACTACATGGAGGTGTTGTGGTCCCAGAGTCTCAGGATCAACAGTTTGTAGGACGAGTCCAGTGGGACAAAGACGTCCTCAGAGATGAACGACTCAGACTTCATGTGTCCAGACTCAGGACTGAGGACTCAGGCCGGTATCACTGTGAAGTGAGGAAGAATAACGTTTTGAACTCCAGTGATTATTGGCTCAACGTCTCTGGTAAGTTGGTTGAGTAGAAGTCAGTAGAACTTTATTAACAGGTTCAATTCAGCAGCTTTTCAGCTGTTCTGTTGTTTGGTCTCTTTACAGCAGCAAAGGATTGTCCCGAACCTGAGAGACCCAACACAGACACACCTGAGAGACCCAACACAGCAAGAGGTGGAAGGATCGGCCTCTACTGTGGACTGGGACTGACAGCAGCAGTGGTAGTTTTTCTGCTAGTTTGTTACATTTTATTTATTCACTGTCAGTCTGATGAAGAACATTTATGCTCAGACTCCAGTGGAGGATCTGAGAAAATAGTTTGATCAACAAAACTAAATGAAACAGTTTTGTACAATGGACAGATCTGAACAGAGCAGCAGACTTTGAGACAATCAGGGAACCAGGGAGGAGAGGGGAGAGTTCCAGGATGGGATCCATGCTAATCAAGCTCTGTTTTAAGGCTGGTCCTGGCTAATGTCCCGTCGCAGAAAAGGAAATAAACAAATGGGGCTCAGGCTGGATCAGGCTGTTGCACTGGACAGGTGGACAGAGTGCGATGGAGGGTCGTGTTGTTTGTTTGTTACCTTTTCTTTATTCACTGTCTGTCGAGGAATAGAAAGAAAATGCGTAGACAGTGAGTCTGCTTACAGCAGAAAGATCGAAGGTCATCCTATGAGTTTATACAAAACAACAGCCTTGGTTTGTCAGAGATCTGTTGTGTAGACATTTGGCAAAAACCATGGGAGATATAAACTCATAGATCAGATGTCAATATGCCCACATCCATACCTGAAAGTCAGTTTGTAACTATTTCTGAGTGTTAATAAAGTTTATTATTTAAACTTTGTTGCTGATAAACTCTTTGAGGTCTTTACATCTTCTGGGATATTAAAAGACTTACAGAAGAGTCAAAACAAGGTCTCTCATATAAATATAGATTTATTGACAGTATGTACACATTATAAACAGAACATTAGGAGAGGTAGTGTGTTGTAACGATGTCCATCAGAAGGCACAGAGTGAAAACTCTCCATACAGTGATTTACTGAACCAGCTGTGACATTTAGAGATCTGACAGTGGAGGATGTTGAATGAACAAACATAAATCAAACAGCAGCACTTCATTTCAGTTCAAACTGCAGCATTACAACAAGAAGAGGTTAAAGTTCTACGAGAGACAGTTAGATCTGCTTATGAGATCGAGACAGTAAATAATCTTGATAAAAATTGATATGAATGAAAAATGTCACAACATAAAGTGCACAGAGTCGTTTACACCTGGTGAACGAGGTCGACATGTTTTTCAGCATTATTTTAGTAAAGTGAACACAGAGCAGATTTCAGATCTGTCTAATAAGTGACAGAGTTTGATGAGACGTCCTGTCAAAATAATGGACAACATAAAGGTGAAGAACAACGTTTCCTCCGTCAGCTCCATTACTGTTATTAAAAACGGTCTCATTAAGTTGTGGATCAAACTGTTTCCTCTGACCCTGCTGAGCTGGAACTTTTCTAAATCCTCCACTGGACTCATCAGACAGACAGTGAATAAATAAAAGGTAACAAACAAACAACACAACCCTCCACAACAGCCTGATCCTGGATGTTGCTGTGGAGACAGATTTCTGTGGGAACCCAATAGTCCCCGATTTAACGTTGTTTAGCCAGTCGAAGCCCCATTTGTTTATTTCCCTTTTATGCGACGGGACATTAGCCAGGACCAGCCTTAAAACAGAGCTTGATTAGCATGGATCCCATCCTGGAACTCTGCCCTCTCCTCCTTGGTTCCCTGATTGGCTCAAAGTCTGCTGCTGTGTTCAGATCTGTCCATTGTACAAAACTGTTCCATTTAGTTTGTTGATCAAACTATTTCCTTAGATCCTCCACCGGAGTCTGAGTAGAAATGACAGTGAATAAATAAAATGTAACGAACAAGCAACACAACTACCACTGCTGCTGTTAGTCCCAGTCCACAGTAGAGGCCGATCCTTCCACCTCTTGCTGTGTTGGGTCTCTCAGGTGTGTCTGTGTTGGGTCTCTCAGGTTTGGAACAATCCTTCGCTGCTGTAAAGAGACCAAACAACAGAACAGCTGAAAAGCTGCTGAATTGAACCTGTTAATAAAGTTCTACTGACTTCTACTCAACCAACTTACCAGAGACGTTGAGCCAACAATCACTGGAGTTCAAAATGTTCTTCCTCCTCACTTTACAGCGATACCGGCCTGAGTCCTCAGTCCTGAGTCTGGACACATGAAGTCTGACTCGACCATCTCTGAGGATGTCTTTGTCCCACTGAATTCGTCCTACAAACTGTTGATCCTGAGACTCTGGGACCACAACACCTCCACGTAAATCAAACAGGACTGAGACTTTGTGATCAGTTATCATCTCACAGAAGATAAAAAGGGAGTCGGGGGAAGTGTCAGTTGTGGTTGGGAACGTCCATTCCAGTGTGATGTTGTGGTTCTCCTCTGCCTGATAGGAGGTCTGTGTCACATTCACTACAAATGTTCCTGTTGAGGAGACAGAGAGGGAAAGTGAGGAGCAGACACACTGACAGCTTTAACATGGCAGCCTTTAAACTCCATCTACACATGTTTCTGTGGACAGTTTAGTGACGTCTCAGAGCTGCAGAGGCTCATCAACATCAACTGTTTGCTCACATGTGGGCTACTTTAACTGATTCATTGAATCACAGTGTCATAAAGTGAAGCTGTAAACTAACCACAGACACAGTTGAGGCTGATGAGCAGCAGGATCCTGCAGATCATCTTCTCCCTGTGAGAGGAGACAGAGGTGAAGAGTCATGTGATCACAGTTCAGTCCTCACATGTACCACAACCAACATCTACAGTCTGTCTTTAGTCTTTACAATACTCCTTTGTCTTTATTATCCTGCTCAGTAGTCACAAGGACTTCCTGACTGGACACGGTCTTAATGCTAACGCTAAGCTGCTGTATTGTACTTTTGACACAAGATGGCGCCAGTGGTTAAACTGTGAAGATGAAGAGTTTAGTCCAACAGCTTTGACGGTGACTCAGTAAAAACACATCAGCAGCTCTGTGGTTCAACAAATTAAATGGAGAAAAAAGAAAATCATTGAACTTCATAACAAAAACACTTGAACCCCCGGAAGCAACAATGGCCCCATCCAGTGATGAATAACATAAAATACACCACAGTGTGCTGCATATACTGTAGCATAAGTCGGTGTCAGATTTAGTATTTCACTTCTTTAATGATTGAAACTGAAGTATAAAACTTATATTGTGTTCTAAACATGTGACACTGATACATCATTCACATCACTGTCACACAGGACATCAGGAGCTCATGACTGACTGTTGGACTAAATATTGATGAATGAATGTGTTTAACTGCACTTTCAGAAAATAAGGTACAGAATTGTACCTTTAGGGGTACAATGGCTTGTCACTGGGGCAGTACCCTCTGAAGGTACAATTTTGTACCCTGACACTGGGCACTTATTTGTACCCTTGTGGTTTGTACCTTATAAAGACCAATCTTGTACCTCTGGTGGCAATTTTGTACCCTTGTACCCAGAATGTATTTTTTATTTTCACATTTCAATTTCATTTAACTTTAAACAATGTAAAATTGTCCATTGCAGGCAAGTCCATTCTCCACTAACCTTAAAACTGCATACATGAAAGTAACACTCGTGACAGAAGATCTTCACATGTCAGTTTTGTACATCTTTAAATACTATGTCAAAGTGTGACATATAAACTATTATCCACAGCATAAGAGTTAAATACTTGGAACTTGGTATAGACGAGGCATGGTGGAGTCAATAGTGGTTTACTTGCCTAGTGACAGTTATTGGCAGAGGCGTATCACGTATCACCAAGGATCTAAATAGGTACTTTCTCGCATAAAAAAATATTAAAACTTAAGAAAGTGATGTATTAACAGCGCTAAAGCGAGAATTAAAACAGCTTTTAGCAGCTCTACCGCTGCCGGTTGCCGCAAAATGCATTCTGGGAAACTTGCATACTGTATACTGCGGTGTGGACGGGCTCTTTGTCTGCCAGGCTGTAGGTAGCTGATTTTACTGTGCATCCATGGTTGACAGTTTGTGAATATCATAACATACAATATTGACTGGATGATTAGTAATTTTTCATACCTGCAAATCTGCTAAAAAATATATATATATTTCAAGGCTACTCAAAAATGGCTTCGAAGTTAAAATCTTCATTGAATACTTAAGGAAACAGTGAAACCTTCACATTTAAAAAGTATAACTACTACTGAAGAAAGACTAAATAATTATTTAAACATATTAATATTTAGGCTACTGCCATTTGTAGAGCCTAATACAATTGTACCCCAGCATGTAGAAGAAAAGGTACATATATGTACCTTTTACCACTGGGGTACATATATGTACCTTTTACCACTGGGGTACATATATGTACCTTTTGGGCCCTCAAAAGGGTCCAAATAGTTACCTTAAGGTCCAATAATGAGCCCTAGGGGGTACATTAGTGTAGATTGTACCTAGGGGTACAAAAAAGGACTCGTACTGTACCCCTATTTCTGAGAGTGTGTGTAGATCTTGCACCTTATGTTCCACTAACCTCAGTATTCTATTTCATTTACCTCAGTAGGCTACTTTATCTTATTCATAACTGCTTAAACATTTTATTGTATATAGTACTTTATTGTTCCTATATTCTTTCTATAGGCCTATGTGCCCTTGTATTTTGATTGTACTTGTACTTGAATGTATCTACTGCTATGATGACCTAATTTCCCCTCGGGGATTAAAAAAGCTATCTATCTATCTATCTATCTATCTATCTATCTATCTATCTATCTGTCTGTCTGTCTGTCTGTCTGTCTGTCTGTCTGTCTGTCTGTCTGTCTATCTATCTATCTATCTATCTATCTATCTATCTATCTATCTACTGTATCTATCTATTAGAGTTGTGACGTTCACAAACAAACCGAATCTTTTGAACGGCTCATTAACATGAAGGATGGGAACCGAGTCACGTTTGGTTGGGAGCCATTCTTTTTTTCTCTCTAACGCTCCCTTCACGTGAGTGTCTCAGTGAAAAAAAAAAAGCAAGTGCCTCAGAGTCGGGAGAGCAGCCTGAAGGAGGGGAGAACCGGCCGTCGTTCTGCAAAATGAGCCAAAGAAAAAGGAGCAGCATTTGGATGCACTTTTCACTTGGGGCAGAAAGTAAGGCGAAGTGCAATATTTGCCAGAAAATAATTTCATTTAAGTCTGGCTCCACAAACAATTTACACAGGCATCTTAAAACTCAACACCCCACTGTCAAAATCTCAGAGGTTAGATATTAAAATATTGTTTTGAGTTTTTCTGTATTGTTAAAAATGTTCTTGTGTGGGACATTTTGCACTAAAACCTTTTGCATGGAACTTCATTGTAGCCTGCTTTGTTTTTTATTGTGTATTTATAAGTGTTTAGGTGTTGCATGAATAACATAAGTCAAAGTAGTTTTACACACATACACACACTTTATACAAAGGGTAAATAGTGATCTCACCATCAACTCAGAGGGATATGGCAGTGGAATATTTACAATGAATCCATATCAGACTTTTAAATCTTGTCCACACATGTCAAATGAGGCTATAATCAATATTTCAGAATAATTCATACTCAAATATTGGTGGGAAATCTGGAGTTTGAAATTATTCTGATCCAAATCTCAGCCCATCATTCCTCCCTGTGATTATTTCCAGGATAAAATGAATTAACCCCAGGCTGGCTTCTTAAAAGTGAATAAATATAAAAATGAGCCAAATGAGCCAGTCTTTTGAATGGCTCTTTGAAATGACCGGATCCCAAAGAGCCATAAATCCCATCTATCTATCTATCTATCTATCTATCTATCTATCTATCTATCTATCTATCTATCTATCTATCTATCTATCTATCTATCTATCATGAAGGTGGAGGTAAATAGGCTATCAACACTGACTCTGGTCAGTTTCATGAGTAAAATCTTCTCACACACAAGATTCCGTCTTTAGTCCAATGTCCCTCATCCAGCTGACTGATTCATCTGACTTCTATAGAGCAGATTACTTACACAGAGGAGCTGCGGAGTTTTCAGTCAGTACCGGGCATCGTAGAGAAGTTCTCTGCAGCTCAGGACATGGCTCGACTCAGATAAGTTACGCCGGGTTAGATATTTGCTTCCTTGAACTCCTGGCGCGTTTGGCTGTTGTCCCAGAAGGATAATACTCCGGTCTCTGTTAGATCATATGTTACTTGACTGATTCGCATATCACATGGAGTAAGACAGACTCTATCGGAATTTCTGATAGCATGCCGCCGCATCAAAGGTGGTTTCCACCGACTCTGAAAAGACACACCCAGCACATCAAAGAAATTTTATTAACATGGACACGGGCTGTCCCGCTTCCTTATCTACAACAAGCAAGTTATCTCCCGTTTGATGACAGAATTGGGCCACGTGGGGTAGCTTGCATGTCATATTGCCAGAGGCTGCCTTTGTGAAGTCTTGCGAGTCAACCTTTGGTTTTAGTTGGTGACCACATGACTGTGTCCTGGTTTTCCGCTTTAAAGTGAAAGTACAGTTGTTTGAGATGTTTAATATCCATCTTCCTCTCCTATATATCGATATGTGTTTGAAACATCAGAATTAAAGCATACAGACAGCTACAGATTTTTCTCTTCTCTCCACAGAACACAGTGCATGATGGGAAACACTCGACTTTTCCCCTGATTGAAAGAGAAGCAGCTTATATTAGTTACTGTTAACTGTATTTGTAAAATTGTACACGTTTACGTTATGTTCGCAATGCCCCCCAAATGCTTATGACTGCTCCACCAAACCGACCCCGCTTCATTCTGTGAACATGTGATATATAGGTAAAAGACAACAAACATGAAAACTTCATGCAGGCTTCGACAGCGATGAGGCCACAAACTGACTCTTTTTACAAGGAAAGAAACATCTTAATGTTTTGTATTTAACACCGAATTTACAAAAAGCATCAATGACATACATTTTGCTGTAGCTGTTTCCCAAAGTTTCTCCTCATTCACCAACTCTTAGAATCACGTGATTTGTTAAGGGAGTCTGGTATACTGCCGTTACTGGTGACTTCATCACCTGGTCCACGTTAATGACTGTCACCCACAAATTAAAGTAATCAGGTGGTACTGCAGGTGGATTAGGTGTCCCCTCCTCTGCTCTGATATTTATCAGCTACATATGATCCACAAACTTCATTAATTTAAAATAATCACATTATATTCAGCCTCGGTTTTGGTTTGTTGGACTCCTACAACTGAACTGTCTGAGGTCTGTTTATGAGGAAATCCAAATATTCAGTTCAGAGTGTTAATTAGTCATAAACAAAGTTAAATTAGATAAACTTAAAGTTTACCTTGTCATTTTTCTTGACTTCAGAGCTCATTATATTTCATTATTTGGCGGTTTGTCTGGAAGATATTTTGAAGTGAACTGGGTGCATCTTTATGATTTTGTCTTCTCCAGCAGTTTTTGGCCAGCTCGTTATTTTGAGATATTACTGCGATCAAACTCTCCTGTTGGCTGTCAAAGGAAGTGTGTTTGACACTGGACACTCCTCACATGAACCATCTCTGTACAGAATCTGTGTGTTTGAGGTCTGAAGGACACAAAGAAGCGATGCTGCCTGCTGACCTGCTGGACTTTATTAGAGATCAAGTACAACAAAAACTGAGAAATGATTATCTTCATAAGAAATGCAGTCAACTCCTGGATTACACACATTCACCAAGTGCATTATTACACATGATTAAAACATTCAGATGTCAAATGTTAAAATGAGTGAAAAAGTCCCTCGAACATATCATTTATAAAATATTAAGAAAAAAGAGGGATTTTCACAAGACGGTAACAACGTTGATTTTAGCATCGTATAAAACAGTCACATTTCATGTTTAAACACAAAGTTAGAAAGTGCTTCACAGAGTCAGAAATGCTTTGCAGAAGATAAAAATATTCAGTTCAATTTGAAAGATAATTTAAAAACTATACAAACAAAGAAAAATAAATATGTGAACTAAAGGTTCAAATGTGAAATTTCAGAGTTTTGTGGTTCTATACCCACAAAATCTAGCTGTGGAATTACACAAATGATTGTAAAACTAAGTGAATCGTAAGTTTTAAACAGTGTTTAAGGTGTTTATGCTGGTGAACTGCTTCTGTTATTAATGTTTCAGTTAAGTTGAGTCAGAATGCAGGGGATCCTTTTCACATCAATCTGCACTTTGACCTGACAGCTGCAGTACAACATGATGAGACCTGACGTTCACTGACTCCAGTTTCAAGAGGCTGCCTGCTGTCAGACACATTCACATAGACATGTATGATTACTGTGTTAAATATGACATATATACAAACACTGACCACTACAGTGTACTGTGAATAATATGCAATAAAGTCAACGTTAGCAGATAAAAGTGCTGGTATGGAGCACAAGCTTGTTTCACTGCAGGTTGAGAAACAAGTTACAGAAACTTGTTAGAAGTTTGAACATCACAGTAAACAAATCATTAAAAACATGTTTGGATCAAAGTTAGACTGACGTTTGATTATATATAATAAATGTTACTATATAAATATAAACATCAAGATATGTATTGTGTATCTATAGAGAGCTGAAGCCACGGCCCTTCAGGTTTGAAGAGAGACAAATCATTTATTGATCCTGTTTGAATTGTGTCATGAATCACACATATGATGTTTGTCAGTTCGTCATCAACCTAATGAAATATCAGACTGTGAAAACACGTCTTTATAAAGACGACACAGCCAACAGACTCGTTAGTGACGTCTTCTCATCACTTAAACATTGTAGAGCTGCTCCTGTATATTAGCAGCTCACAGAACTCTGAACCAACTCTCCTTTCACATAACTGCAGTTGTCAATATGAGCAGATTTATTGTGATTTTCATCTTTTTTACTATCATTACATCGACGAATGACAGCTGCCAGAAATCTTTGAGCTGCAACGAGGAGAACTATTAGAATAGCGACTATGAAAGCTCCAAAGGGAATGGCTCTGAGAACCATTTCAACTTTGCTCCAATCGTGTGATGTCACTTCCTTCTTCGGCCCTCCTGGTGTGTGTTCTGCATCCGCATGAAGACAGAAAACCAGTGTTAGTATCTGATATCAGGAGCATCAACTCATCAGAGTCAAACCACCACATCAAAAACATTTATACCAAGCAAACGTAGAAAGAAGACAAAAAGTGACTAAACAAACAACAACAAGTAAATATCCGTCTCACGACCAGCTGCTAGTCACATAACAGAAGTTACACCATATGGCCACATGGTGGCACTGTAGCAAGTTTATTGACTTATTTACCAAAACCTGCTGAACAGAAACAAATGAAGCACAAAATGTTAAATAATTAAGTGAATTGAATTATCCAACATTTTGTGCTTCATGTAATGTTCCTGCTTCCTCAGGTTTTCACTACGTGTCTCCAAAATGCTAAACTCATTCATCAAACATTCCTTGATTCAGTCCAGTTCATGTTGATACACTATTAAAATCAGTGTACAGAGATTTGAAAACAGATTAAAATATTAAGTTCATATTAACCATATGGTACAGTGGTTTATGTGATATATTTAAAATTCCAAATAGTGACATTGAAGCAACAAACTGTAACTTCCTGGAAAAAGATAGTTGATTGTTAAGACTCATCTCCAGGTCATCAAATACCGACATTTTGTTTTGACGTGTGACCCGAGCTGCCAACCAGAGGTGTCATTATTAGAAGACCTGGAGATGAAACTCAACATTAACTAATCTTTCTCCAGGAAATTACATTTTGTCATATCGATGTCAAAACCAGCTGGCAACGGCCCATCCCGGTCCAAAGCTCCTGTTCTGATGTCATTAACACCAACACTCCCTTCACAGCTATCTGAGTGGATGAGCCAACAACAGCTACAGTTACTGTAGGGATATTCTGCCCCCTATTGGTTTGGGTATGAATCTGACAGGTGGCCAATTCTTCCATATTGCACCTTTAAATAAATTTCAGATATTTTATTTATTATAAATATTCACTACCTGGTGATTTCCTTTCAGCCAGCTGGTTCCTCATTTAGGTTTTTCCAGTAAAAGTAGAACGCGTTTGTATAAATAACTCTTCATTTTAACTTCTTGTATGAACTGTTTCTCATGCATGACGGGCTTTCAGTTTGAACGACAGGACTGAAAATGGAGACAGGGCATCAGGCTCAGTTACGGACAGTTACACCTCCTTCAACATGGCAGCTTGTTTGTGAACTTCCTGTTATATTTTAAAAACAGCGCTGCGATATGTGTTTCTGGAGTTGCCTAACTCATTCAAATCTATACAGACTAACCTTCGTGGGCTGAAATGAAGACAGATTTGGGACCTGCATGCGGTTTGACACCCTGCAGCCAATCAGAATGAAGAATTCACCCAGACCGTGAAATAACGGTACTTAACATTAAACCAGCCAGCAGAACTGCAAGAATTAGTCGATTAATCTGTCAAGGAATATTATCGCTCAACTATTAATATCATTAATTGTGAGTCGCAGAACTACTGACCACAGACAGAGGAGGTCAGAACGACGAGCAGAGCGATCAAGATCATCTTCTTCCTGTCAGAGAGGAGACAGTATTATTAGTGGAAGAAAATTTGACTTCATCAAACAGGACAGATTTTAATAATACATATTTTATGGTTTCACAAAAAAAGCACTTAAAAGTACTATTCGGTCTATTAAACTTCAGAGAGTGTGTGTGTTATGTCCTATGTCCTGATGGATCGAATGACAGATTATAAGTGTAAATAAATAGAACATGTTCATTTGTAATGTTTCATTTCTCACACTTTATCTCAGTCATAAGTTATCATGACTCTAATTTAATAGATCTGCTTGAAGGCAGTAACTCATTTCAACCTTCAAATAATATTTAATGACAAAAACACAAAACAAAATGAGAATGTAAATAAAAAGGAAAATTAAAACACATCAATACATGTCATAAATAAACGATTCTCTACAATTATTGTTAGTTATGTTAGTAATGTTAGTAAATTAAGATGCATTTGATCGCATATTAATTTCTTTATTGAGCCACTTCTGGTCCTCCATTAATAAACTCAGTGTCGTCTGTTGTGGAGGATGTATCTGTTGCGGCCAGGGTTCAAAGAAGAATCGACGCAGAGACGGGGTTGCAAAAAGTGGGAATCCGTTTATTCTTGGGCTGACAAGTACTTATGTAGCTCAGGATCTGTTCATTGCTTACGTTGTTGTGTGGTGATGATCTGGACTGTTATCAAAATGTTCCTGGTGTCCTTGTCCTTGTTCTTCTCAGTGTTCTGTGTTTCTCAGTAAGTTTGTGTGCGTATGTGCATGTTTTTGCTCGTGCATGTGTGTGTGTGTGTTTGTCTTGTGTTTCATATCTTGGAAGGTCCTGGCGCCTCTTGCTCATGCCTATGTGTGTGTGTTTCTCTTGTTGTTGAAGACTCCTGGTGCCTCTATGCTACTGTGTGTGTGATTGGTATTTCAAGGTATCAGGATTTGTCTATACGTCCTCATGTGCTCGTTGTGATTCTGTTCATACTGTTAGCTGTTAGATTCAAAAGCACCTGTTAACATGAGAGAACAGTGTCTTGTTTCATATCATCTCAGTGTACATTTATTGCAGTCAGTAGCCTGAGTGTTAAAACAAAATCCCACCTGTTTGTGTGTTTGTGTTACAGGTGTGTCGTCTGCCGGCTGCTGCCAGGAACCATGAACGCCTCAACAAGCACATGAACAAGAAGGTGAAGACACAGTTTTCCTGCAGAGCAACTTCCTGGATGCATCTCATCAGTCTGACTCTGACCTGGAAGGAAACGGTTGTTTGTTTTCATTTGGTCTCAAGTGTCATATTTCTGCATATTTCTACAGACACTTTAATCAACTTTCCATATGAACACTAAGAAAACCACATGTGAATCAGTGGTTTGTGTCATCTGTTCGAACAGTGTTGATAATGTTGATGGTTTTCGGGCTGAAGGAGGAAGTGACGGATGAAGATTTGTTCAAACCCAGAAGAAGAAAACACACACAGAGCTGCACTGTGGACACTCAGCTCATGTTGTCAGCATCTATACCCAACCTTTAGAACACTTTTCTGTACGTACTGTACCTTGACCTACTTACACTCTGTTTATATACTGTACATACTATAATATATGTCTTGCTACACTATTTATACTGAATACACATCATTTCTGATGACAGTTTTCTATTTTTAGCAGAATTATTACATTGAATTAACAAGAATTGTCAAATAAACAGCCCTTTCTCCAGTGGTCGAGTTATAATCTGAACTTTTTGGGGTCTCTTAGAGTAAGCCAACTCTAACAAACGTTGGGGCAGAGATACACAGGATCCTAGTGGAGCAGGTGCACCGGGACAAACGGATACAAAGAATTTTAAACAAACAAAGGAATATATTCATGTAACAATTTGGCAGAATGAACAAGTAAGCCCAAATACATAAAAATTTGTTGTAGACCGCGTTTCACAATGTTTATACAGTTCCTTCTGTTGACCAAGTCTTAAAATTGAGCGTTCTGTAAGGGAGTCTGGTGACTTTCTTCACGTTCTTTCTCCCCGAAAGAAGTAGCCTACTAGTTAATGTGTACTGGATTTGTACATTTCACACGTTTATAGTCAATATGTTTCAATATGTTTATAATTTTGGTGTAAGTGTTGAAATAAGTGAAAACAGTGTGTTCAAACAGCTGATGGGAGGCAAGACGCACCTCAGACTCGGAAGCACGAAAACCAGACAGCTTTTACAGCGATGTCACGACAAACCGACACTTTTTTTTACAAGGAAGGAACAATCTTAATGTGGTGAATGTAATGCCGAATTTACAAGAAGGGACCAATGAGTTCAAATGTGTCGTAGCTGATTCACAAAGTTTGTTAAGTTTCTCCTCGTGATGCAAACACTCACAAAATGATGTGATTCGCTAAGGGAATCTGGGATATTGCCTATTTATATCAACAATGTGAAAATGACTCATTACATGGAAAGGTTCATTATTTGTGATTAAGATAATGGTTGTTGGTGACGTGTTAGTGACCCCTGAACCCTGCATTTCTCATGTATTGAACATATGTAATGAAAAAGCTTCAGTGTTAAAGGTTCAGATCCATAAACACTTTTGACTGAGATAAACAACAGTGCTATTTATGTATTTATGACACTGATGAAATAAATGATAAATAGAAATAAATAAAAATGTGAAGATAGTGAATATGTTGGATGAGTAGTGAGTTGACAAAAATTCAAACTAAACCACACGGCATGTTTTTAGTTACTTACGTGTTTGCATGAGAGCGAGCTGTCCCCACTTTGTGTCACCTGAAGTATTTAATTCTGAGCTGGATGGAAGAACCGCTTCTCTTTACAGCACCAAGTGTCTGAAGTGAGGAGAGGAGTTGTGGTTATGTGTTGTTGCATCAGATCAACTCGTGATCATGAAGCTACAGTGGTGTTTATTTAGGTGAAAGTGAAAGTAAAGTTGGATCAGCTGTACTGGCTGTTTACAGTGAGGTCATAACACAACATCAGAAATGTGTTTGTTTTCCATAAGTGAATAAAGAAGCTGTTCTCAGAGGGAAATAAGGTGCCAGAACACTGTTCTAAGCAGCACAGGATACTTTGTTAGTTCCACTGAATTCATCACAGACAGCTCCACTAACCCACTGCACAGCTCTGTTTCATTACTGAGACAGTTCTAGTGTTTCATCCTGTCTCAAGCAGAACAACTCTCACTGTCTTTAATCTGCTCTCCATCAATAAATCTCTCACTTCGTGGATGGTTTGTTCAGAGTTCAAAGTTCACCTCCATCTGTGTGACCCTGCTCCTTTCTGGTCCTGGAGAACTTTGACCAGCAGAGGGCGCCCCGAGCCCAGGTCCATCTCCCCCTCCATCCCAGCAGAGGGGAAGAGCAGGAGCAGGATACTATCACCAGACTCCTTTGAAAATTTGCGTGATTTTAAGAGTCGGAGGGGAAAGTAAAAATGAACAAAATGCGAAACAGCCACGACACATTCTACATCGCTGATGTTTTCTTGTTAATACGGCGTTCAATACAAAACATTAAGATGTCTCTTTCTTTGTAAAACAAAAAAAAAAAAGGTGTCCTTTTTGTCGCCTCATCGCTGTCACAGCCTGTCTGCTGCCGCGTCCGAAGGGTTTCTTACTTCCCAGCAGCTGTACCTCAACATTTACACCACATGTATCAAAGAATAAAACATATTGACTGTAAACATGTCACATTTTACAAATACAATAAACGTAATACAATGAACTGCTTCTCGTGGCCTGTGGAGAAAGACACCAGACTTCATTAAAAAAAAAAAAAATTGAGCCCTGAGAAACTGCAGAGACTTTGTGAAACGCTGTCTACAACAAGTTCTGAACTATTTCTGCCTTCTTCTATAATTCGTCTAGTGGTAAAAAATGAATAGGGCAAATAAAATCATGTTACATTTAAACATATAGAAAATTTCAAATCAAACTTCTTTCCATCAGGGGCAAAGTCGAATGTTTCCCATCATGCACTGTGATCTGTGGAGAGAAGAGACAAATCTTCAGCTGTCTTTATGGTTTATTTCTGATGCTTCAAACACATGATGTCGATATAAACGAGAGGAAGCTGGATAGGAAACAAGTTAACTGTGCTTTCACTCTGCCCATGCGCAGAAAAATTAGACCAGAATACAGTAAGCATGCGCGTTAGAATTATGTCTGTGTCATCCTATTAGCAGTTTACTGGAAATGATCCGTTGGGAAAGTATTTGGAATTTTGGAGTGATATCAGCTAACCATAGATATCGATTTCCATCAAATCTCCAATTGTCAGGTAAGGTAAAAAGGTTTGAAGCATTGTACCAGAAACGTCACTGTCTCTGCTATATATACATTTTATGTATAAAATGATTTAATCCATAAAATAACTTAGTCAGTGTTGATGTTAATCTGTATCTGCATGAACACCATCATGATCTTGCTTGTGATTATTTGCACTTATTTTCTCATGACTTTATGCGAAGACACTGTTTATTTGTA
>JBBNBP010000319.1:0-5000 GCA_039737535.1 Lagodon rhomboides
GTCATTCCCAGCCAGAGATCCTCACCTGGTGCTGACCCGACCCGGGATGTTAGATGTCAGCGATGCTGCTCAAGAGAGCAGAGTTTAATATCACGTGTAATCCAGGAGCTTCAGCTTCACCTGCAGCTGCTCCCACAGGAGCTCTAACTCTTAAATTAAAGGCTTTTATTCTGAAGGCCGGTCGATGCTCCGTCAGATACAGTTAGAGCAGCAGTACAGAGGCGTCACCCCAGAGGATTCTGGGAAAACTGCCTCAGAACGGTAAAGACAGAGGAGGATTGATCTCAGGTCTCACTGAGCGTTTGGTTTCGGTTGCTCAGAGGTCAAAGGTCAGATGGTTCTTTCCTTCCTGTCTTTGGGATGAAAAGTATCAAACAGAACTTTTTCAGAACCTGATCTGGATTTTCTCTTCACCTCCAGACGGCGTCCTGCTTCCTGTTTCTGACGACGTTTCATCGACAGCTTGTGAGGACGACGAGCTGCAGAACCAGGTGAGAGTCCGTCTGTGATTCGGAGTTCAGACCTGATCGATTCATTGATCCGATCAGTTTCCTGTCTGTTAATTCACAAAGCATTTGTTGTCAAAGAGAAACTGTAAAATGTATTTTGTCACTTTGACTCAGTGAAGTGAAGTGACGTCATACGGTGCACGTAAACAACACACGACCGACTGGAGCTTTATTTTGAAGGGCTCTGTACAGACTTCCTCTTCTCTCCAGTTTCAGCCCTCAGTGGAACTAAAACTGATGCTTTCTAACATCTAAAACCTCTCAGTGACGTCAACTTCCTGTCTGCGCTGTGACTCGGTTTAAACGTTGATGACGTCACTCAGGCGAGGAGGAGGAGGAGGAGGAGGAGGAGGAGGAGGAGGAGGAGGTCAGACGTCCTGAACACACGGAGTCAAGAGTTAAAACTCTTCTCTCTTGTCTTTAAAGTCGTTGAGTCGTTCACTCGCTGAGCTCATTGACGTGAACGTGTCCTGATGTGCTCCGCTGGCTTCCGTCTGTGTCTCTGCATGTTGGCCTGAATCCTTTTCCCACAATCCTCTTGTGCTTCCTGGAGCTCCTCCGACACCTTCAGAGTCACATGACCTCTGCTCAGACTGTTAATCCATCTTAAAGCCTCAGCGCTGTTTGTCTGACCTGAGGAGGATTAGCTGCGTCCAGTCGAACCGGAGAGAGCTCGTCGATGTTGTTCCTGACCAGCTCCTCCTGCGGTGGCGGTGGCGGCAGGAGTAAGGGTTCCCGGCGGCGACCTCTGACCCCGACCGAGGCTTCTTCCACATCCCGCTCTCTGAACATGGGCGCTCTGTGCTGGGTGCTGCCGCTGGAGGAGGACGAGGAGATACTGGAGGAGGAGGGGGAGGAGGACGAGGACGAGGAGGTGTTTGCCGGCCTGGTGGAGCGGCTGCTGGACGAGGCGACCTGCTGCCTGAGCTGCCAGCGGCGGGACGACGGCCTCGTCCTGCTGGTAAACACCTGCAGGTCGTCTGTTCTGTGTCACCTCATCGTTTTAGTTTCATCTTGATCGTGTTCAGATTTGACTAGTCTGTCCCACATCCTGATGTCCCAAGACTCCCATTGTTCGTCGTCCTTTGTCCCCTTGTAGTTCGATGACCTGATTCTGGCTGTGCAGCTGCTGCACCGCGTCTCCTCGTCCTCCTCGCTGAGGGGAGGATGGACGGACTCTTGTGTCTCCGGAGGGCTCAGCTGCTGTCTTTGATTTGTACGTGTCCTTGTTGCTTTGAGACAACAGCTGTGTTTCCCTGGAGTCAGATTCAGTCCTCGGAGACGCTGGATGTGCTGTAGCTGTGCAGCGTCAGGTGAACGTATCCGGCTGTCGGCGCAGATCACGATGATGAACGAGGGTTTGAGGCTCGTCCTCCTTCAGGGTCGGACTGATCGCTCCAGAGAGAACAAAATCATCTGTGGTTTTCCTCTGTCCCCCTTCAGAACGTGGACCGGGTCTACTCTCTGTACCAGACCTTCCCAGAAGGCCGAGCTGCCGGGGCTGATGTCCCCAGGAACCCGTACAGCAGAGAGCAGCCCGCCAGCCCCGCCCACCTGAGTGTGTGTCAGCGTCTGCGAAGAGTCATCGAGGAGCTGGTGGACACGGAGAAGTCCTACGTCAAGGTCGGTACTGCTGTCAGACTACTGCAGTACTACTACAATACTACTGCAGTACTACTGTAATCCTGCTGCTGCACTGAACTTCACTCCTGTGCTCACTGGATTCTCGACACACAGTAACATCTTGGTTTTGTTCCTGATGATTGTTCTGGTCTTCACGTGTTAACGAGGCGTCTCTGTCTGTCTGTCTGTCAGGACCTGGTCTGTCTGTTCGACGTCTACCTGACGCCCCTGCAGAAGGAGACCTTCCTCAGTAAAGACGAGGTAAAAACACTAACGCTTCTAAACCAATGAGACGTCGGCTTGTTGCGTCTGTCTCTGACGCGGCGTCTCTCCTCAGATGGAGGCGTTGTTCGGCAGTCTGCCCGAGATGTTGGACTTCCAGAGAGTTTTCCTTCAGACGCTGGAGGAGAGAATCGCTTCCTGTCCCGACTTCAGCAGCCTGGAGACACCTGGACAGTTCAAGGTAGGTTCAACATCCGGTCTCCTCACAGGATTCATGTGGTTCCAGATGATAACAGACGTTCTCTCTCTGCCTGAAGACGCTGCTCTTCTCTCTGGGAGGATCTTTTCTCTACTACGCCGACCACTTCAAGCACTACAGCGGCTTCTGTGCCAACCACATCAAGGTCCAGAAAGTCCTGGAGAGAGGTGACAGCGACCCGCCTGCACCAACCAGAACATCCAGTCCAGTTCTCTCTCTGTTCAAGTCTACGGTCCACCAGACCAATCAGTAATCAGTAAATGATGATGTCATCCTTACAGCCAAGACAGACGCAGCCTTCAAGCACTTCCTGGAAGCGAGGAATCCGACCAATCAGCACTCGTCCTCTCTGGAGTCGTACCTGATCAAACCTGTCCAGAGAGTCCTGAAGTATCCACTGCTGCTCCGAGAGCTGGTGTCTCTGACCGACCCCGAGAGCCCCGAGCACACACACCTGACAGGTACACACACACCTGACAGGTACACACACACCTGACAGGTTCAACACACACCTGACAGGTTCAACACACACCTGACAGGTTCAACACACACCTGACAGGTACACACACACCTGACAGGTACACACACACCTGACAAGTACACACACACCTGACAGGTTCAACACACACCTGACAGGTTCAACACACACCTGACAGGTACACACACACCTGACAGGTTCAACACACACCTGACAGGTACACACACACCTGACAGGTACAACACACACCTGACAGGTTCAACACACACACCTGACAGGTATAACACACACCTGACAGGTTCACACACACCTGACAGGTTCACACACACCTGACAGGTTCAACACACACCTGACAGGTTCACACACACCTGACAGGTACACACACACCTGACAGGTTCAACACACACACCTGACAGGTACACACACACCTGACAGGTTCAACACACACCTGACAGGTTCAACACACACACCTGACAGGTACAACACACACCTGACAGGTACACACACACCTGACAGGTTCAACACACACCTGACAGGTACACACACACCTGACAGGTTCAACACACACCTGACAGGTTCAACACACACACCTGACAGGTACAACACACACCTGACAGGTACACACACACCTGACAGGTTCAACACACACCTGACAGGTTCAACACACACCTGACAGGTACACACACACACCTGACAGGTTCAACACACACCTGACAGGTTCAACACACACCTGACAGGTTCAACACACACACCTGACAGGTTCAACACACACCTGACAGGTTCAACACACACCTGACAGGTTCAACACACACACCTGTGTAGATGGATATTCTCCTTTGTGAGGTTGAGAGTTGCTGAGTCTCCTAAGAGTTTCTTAGACCTCAGCGTGTGAGTCAGATGTCTTTAATAACTCGCAGCGTGGAGGGAAGGCCGAAACGTTCTCTGCAGATCTCAACATGTACAGAACAGAGAGGAGGTTCCCTTCATTTACACCAGACATCAATCATTTTCTTATCTAAACAATGAGCCTTTGATGTTCGGGTTGATCAGGTGTTTCCCAGGACACTGACCCTTTGATGTTTAGATGGGACAGTAGATGTTTCTGTATCCTCCATGTAGAGGCTGAAGCTCCACCTGTGGCCTTCTAACACCTCGAGCAAAACGCATTCTCCTCCTCCTGTCACATCCTGATCCTGTCTTTACAGCACACTGATCAAAGACAGGAACACTGTCATTTCTTACACCTGACAGATTCAACACACACACACACCTCACCTATAACTCACCTGTACCTCACCTGTGGTCCACAGAGGCGCTGAGGGCGATGGAGAAGGTGGCGAGTCACATCAATGAGATGCAGAAGATCTACGAGGACTACGGCTCGGTGTTCGACCAGCTGGCTGCAGAGCAGAGCGGACCGCACCGACAGGTAGGATCACCTGAGACTCACCGAGCGTGACTGATCCGTGTCTCATCATCAGCTCCGTGGTTCAGACGTGTCAGCTGATTGGTTTATTAAAGTAGTTCTCCCCACACCTCTCCAGGTGACGGAGATCTCGATGGGGGAGTTTCTGGTCCATTCCTCGGTGGTGTGGTTGAACCCGCTGCCGTCTCTGGGCCGACTGAGGAAAGAACCGGAGCTGACTCTGTTCGGTGGGTTCAGGCTCTGGTGGTTCAGGTTCTGGTGGTTCTGACCCACAGCTGGCAGCAGCAGTGTGTGAACGTTGTGAGTAACTTTGTGTTTCGTCCTTCAGTGTTCAAACGGGCCGTCATCCTGGTTTACCGCGAGAGCATCAAGCTGAAGAAGAGGATGGTGAGTCTGAGCGCTGTAAACGTGATCGACGCCCTCGACATGCGGTCGAGCTCCTGGACCCATCTCAGACCTGCGAAACATCAAACCTGCGGTCGG
>JBBNBP010000319.1:10000-143691 GCA_039737535.1 Lagodon rhomboides
TGAGCTTCTTCATCTGCAACGTCCTCCTCTTCTTCTGCTTCTGTAGTTAATTTAATCTATTACGTCTTTTAAATCCTTTCAAATTAAAACACGTCTGAGGCTCATCGTACGAAACAAATGAATTACAAATGTGAAACAAAATCAGCTGATTGATCACGTGATTTATATTAACAATCAAACAGAAGCAGCATCAATAACACACACCAAAACAGATCAGAGTAATACAATAAAACAAAGACAGAAAAATACACACACACAGAAAGTGAAATAAAATAAAATAAAAACATGAAAATAAGATTAAAGATTAAAAGAAAAAAAAATCAAACTCAGAATTTAACAGATTAAATGAAAAAGTAATAAATAAACACAAAAATAAATTAAAGAAACACAACTGAACAAATCAAATGAACAAGAAATAATTTAAACAATCAGATGAAAAACAAAATTAACTAACAAAAACAATGAACAAAAAACATTATTAAAGATCAAACTGGAAAACTAAATCTAAAATAAAACAACACAAAAAATAAAATACAAATTAAAAAACACACCAGAGTAAATATTTAAACATTAAACAAACAAAATATTAATTATTAAACAACCACAACAAACAAACGAACAAACAATAAACCAACAAACATCTAAATCATGAATTAAAAAAAACACAACAAACAAAAAACGAACATCTTTAAATTATAATAACATAAAACTAAATATCAAAACAACAAAAATATTAAAATATCAAAAAGAGAAAAGATGTAAATTAAAACCTGCTTCGAAACATTCTCCTCTCTTCTGATCAAATGTCATGAAATTAAAAACATTAAAATCAAACAGAATTAATAAAAAAAACTGTCGACACAAAGAAACACGTTCAGTTTGTCCTTCATGTGGTTCAAACGTACGGAGGCCTGCAGCGTCAAACCTCCAGAGGCGTCACACACACTGCGCACTGTGTGTGTGTGTGTGTGTGTTCCGACACACTGCAGCACCTCAACATGAGTTATTACACACACGACTTAAAGGAACAGACCGCTGTTTTCACGTCCGACACCAGCAGGTCGTTCTGATTCATCTCTGAATAAATCAACCGATTCAACGACTGATTCTTATTTTAAAATCAATTATCAGCTTCTGAAATGTCACACTGAGATCTTTGAAGTGTCCCGACAAAAATCCTGAAATCTACGGAGAACAAACGTAAAATTATAAATGACATTTTTATGTAAAAGACGCTTTAATCCAAACCATCAGCAGCTCTGACAGGACAGCTGTCAATATTAAATATGATTATACATCATTTAAAAGCAAAACAAAATATGTCTTTGTTTTTTAACTGTATCATTTTATGACCTGCTCATAATTCAAATTATTATTCATGTGTCTTCAGACTCCGGAGCTGCTTGAAATCTTCTGATGGAACTAAACTAAAACCAAAATATTAAATAAAATAAAAAATTGCAATAAAAATATATATTTAATATATAATTATATAATATATAATATAATATAATTAATATATAAATATTTTTTTTAAATATATTTTTATAAAAAATAATTAATAATTAATATTTATTTAAACTTGTCCCCAAAAACATGAAGTTCAGTGCTGATGTTTGTCTGCAGGACATGAAATGATGGAAACATCATCTACAGTCAGTTTTTTATCAAAGTTATTCTGCTTCTTTCTTTTTAAAAATAATTGTTGTTAAATAGTAATAATAATAATAATTGTTAAAAGTCTGATCACTTAAATGTTTTATAGAAATCGAGCTGTTTATCGTCAGAGGCCGACTGTCACTCTGAACAACAGACAAATTAATATAACGAATAAAACACGAGTTATTCTTTAAATTAAACTCTGGAGACATTTTCATCAGTTGTGTTATTTTTAAAATAACTCTCGTTTAAAGGTTTAACGGTCTCTCGTCAGTAAAAACAAAAATCAAACATATGTAAAACTGTTAAATCTCAGATGTCAGAGCGTCCCTGAACGCACCAGCAGAGAGTTTTCCCAGCAGCCCTTGCTCTCCGCTGCAGCGTGACTGCTGATTGTGAACGAATCTTTTTCTTCGACTCTGAACTGATGTCGGATTAATGTGAGCGAGTCTGTTCGCTCCGGTCTGACGTCCAGTTCATCTGATTCCCCTGAACACTCGTGACGTCATCGTAAAAGTTTAAACCATCAGGAGCGACTTTACAAGAAATAATGTTTAATCATTTATTTTTATTAACTATAAATGTCCCATTCATTCCTGCTGGTTTGGATTAATTAATGATCTGATCAGGATCAATCACTCTGCAGACGCCACGCTCGTTTTTACATCTGTCTTTTTGTAAATGTTGGTGAGAGACCAGGATTTTATTTGTCTGAATGTCAGAGAGCTCGTTCTAAGAAGTCACCAGAATCTAAAAGTGATTGAATTTGTCTTACTTTGGATCAAATCGTGCAGTTTGTCTTGTGAAACTGAACATTTTCACCTCTTCAGGCCTTCGAACATCCAACACGACGTCACGTAAAACAACTTGACCTGCTTCTGTTTCTCACGTGTCCGGACCGAGGCCCGATGGGTCGTACATGAAGCTAAATAAAGGTTCTGTTTGACCCGACCACAGTTCAGAACCTCCATCAGAAATCTGCTGCAGTGAAGCCCCGGTGCGTCCTCGTGCAGGATGACCTCACCGCTCTGCGTCTCTGGTGGGAAACGTCGCCTCCGTTGAGTTTGTGTTTGTTGTGAGTTCTTCTTTAAGCCGCGTTGACGCTCACATGAAGCTCACGGACTTTAAGGTGGCGTTTTTCCCACAGAGCTGCTGGAACGAGGAGAAAATGTGTGTTTATTGTCTGCAGTGTGCTGAAGCTGCTCGTGTCGGAGCAGGTCTGAGGCTGATAACGCTCAGACTGGAGGATTATGGTAATGACAGGCTGCCAGCGGCTGACTGCCGGGTCCCATCGCAGCCGGATGGGTGGGCGGGCTGCGGGCGCTTATCACCGTGTTGCAGAGGGCGATTCTTCACACAGTCACATGACGGGCGACACCTTGATTCACACTGCAGCTGGACAAAGAACAGCTCAGCGGTTTAATCACCAAACACCAGGAAAATGACAGAGCGGCGGTGCACGCTGATTGTTTTAAAAGCACGAATGATCCCGTCGGAGCAGCGAAGGTCTCTGACCGCAGATATGATCAGTAATAATCAGTAACGAGGTTCAGGAGCAGTTTTAGGAGACGCCGCATTTTTCAAACTGCCCGTAAAACTCTTCCCGACTGTTATCTGACGGAGCGACCAGACGAAAACACAATCGTCCAAAGAAAACGGTCAAAAACAATCATTTTCAGGTAAACGGCTGCTTTTGTGTGGTCGGAGAATCGTCTGTCGGCTCAGTCGCACTCGCCATCAACTCATCAGATAAGAACGCTGCTCTGCGGCTCCTTCAGCAGAGCCGGCGGTGACCTTCAGGTTGGAAACAAAAACCTGTTTCCTGCTCGGTCAGTTTTGTTCGTACGAAGGTTTGGAGCTCACGGAGAAATAAAAACGGGACTCCTGCTGCATCTTTACCAGAACGGGATGAAACTGTATGTACAGTTGCCAAGGAGACGCCGTCAGAGCGGTAGTTAGAGGCTGTTAACCCACACACACTGTGTTTTCATTCACACGGCTTCTCTCTGCTCCGTCCTCAGGAATCACTTGAGGAGACGCTGCCAGAGGCTCAACACAGGTAGGACTCAACGCTCCACCTGAACCCACGACCGTTCTGCTCCGGCTGCAGGTGCTGAGGTGAGATTCAGACGAGGAGAAGTAAGTTCAGTCCAACAGAGCTGTTAGTTCTCCCTCTGCGCTGGTGTCTCCTGCAGTAATCCCCGGAGACGCTGCAGCTTTAAATGGACATAATTGAGTGTCAATGATCACCACATCAGCTGCAGAGAAACTAATGCAGGCAATCAGCCCACACAAACACACACCACAGCCGGAGAGGCGAGCGCCGGCAGCAGCCTCAGCTGTGCGTCCGTCACGCTCACTTCACTTCTCATTTCTGCTCTGGTTGCAGCTCGCTGGAGCAGCGCTGAGGAATTATCTGCTGTCAGGACCTGTTCAGGACGCCGCCGCCGCCCCAACAGGGACCAGAGCTGGACGGGGGGCTGAGCCATGCTGTCCGCCGCCATTCAGATCCTGGCGTTCGCCTTGGCGCTCCTGGGCGTCCTCGGCACCACCGTGGCCACTCTGCTGCCCAACTGGAAGGTGAGCATCAACGCCTGGTCCAGCGTCATGACCCCCATCTCTCAGATGCAGGGTCTGTGGATGGACTGCGTCTGGTACAGCTCCGGCGTCTTCAGCTGCACCATGAAGAACTCGATGCTGTCGCTGCCGGCGTATCTGCAGACCACACGCGCCGCCATGGTTCTGTCCTGCCTGGTGGCGGCGTTCGGTCTCTGCCTCGCCTCCCTGGGGCTCAAATGTACCCGCTGGGGGGCAGCCACCGAGCGAAGGGGCACACGGCCATCGCTGCAGGGGGCTGCTTCGTCCTGGCCAGCTTCCTGTGCCTGGTCCCCGCGTCCTGGTTCACCAACGAAGTCATCACCGCCTTCCTGACCACCGACCTGCCGGACAGCAGTAAATATCAGCCTGGAGGAGCTCTGTGCGTGACGTTTATCTCCGCTGGCTTCCTCCTGGCCGGAGGGGTCATTTTTTGTTTGTCGTGTCCCGGAAAGAGGACAGGACGACCGGACTATCGATTCCCCAGCTGACCCGGACAGAACTCTGACGCACCGGGACGAGCAGCGGAGGCGGGTTCTGCAGACGGAGCGCAGGCAGCCGAAAAACAGGCAAAACAGGAAGGTTCATCTGCACATGGACGGAGTGAAGCAGGAGAAACCTCCTCAGGAGAAACCTGGACAGGATCAGGAGCAGAAAGTGTACTCGTCTCCGTCCAAACTCCCTCCGAAAGACATCAGGGACAGCTACAGCCTGCAGGAGTATGTTTAACCCTCGCCGCTGAGAGCCGATGTGTGGCGTTTACAGCTGAGGCTTTCTGGCTCTCTGACAGGAGGAGGTGGGCTGAGGGGGAATAATTACCAAATGTCAGAAAAAAACTGATTGTGGATTCAGCCGAACGAGACGAAGAGCAGAGGAATGGAGCTCTGCGAAGGACAAGAAACCACCGGCGACAAACGCTGTAAATCCTTTAACGACTGCTGCAGCTTCCCCGAACCAAAGAGCCGAAGAACAAAACACAAAGAGCCGAAGAACAAAACACAAAGAGCCGAAGAACAAAACACAAAGAGCCGAAGAACAAAACACAAAGAGCCGAACCTGCTGATCATAGAAAAAATCATCTGAGCTCTGCCTGGGACTGAAAGCCATCGCTGTCCGGCTGTTAACTGGTGTTCGGGCCGGGCCGGGCCAGAGCTGTGTGACGATTCAACCAACAAACTGCAGAAGAAAAAAGGTCCAATTTAAAGAAAGTGATGAAGATTTATATTATAATAATTACACACAAAACAGCATAAAACACAGATGATGTGTTGTAACTTTAAGTTACACTTATGATTTAGTTATAGCTGAAAAAAAAAAAAAGTTTTTGAGCATCGAGGTTCACATCGGACAAATCCCAGAAATTAAAATGAAATAAGTTAATTTAAAAACATAATACTGTCAAAATACGACAGAATTTAAAATAAGAATAGTTCAAATGAAATGTAATTTAAAATGAGTTTTTTCTTCATGCAGAAACATTTATCATTTATTCATAAAGACGACAAACATGAACTATATATGGTTGACGGTTGTCACTAATTTACGTTCGCTTGCAAAATAATTGACCCAATTAAACTGAAGTGTAAAAACATGATGCTCAAAGTGTCAAACTAAATGGCTGTATAGCTTGTTAGCTTAGCATAATCAGATAAATCTGACCAGTATATCACTCGTTTGAAACTGACTTACTTACTTTAACTTTAAATTAAGTTTGAGTTTTATGAGTCAAGTTTTATATATCAAGTAAAAAATCAAGAAGCACAAAGAAACAATCAAACATCTCGTTCTGAATTTAACTTTTCGTGTGAACTGTTCCTTTAAGAATATTTACATGACCTGAAATATGTCAGATCGGAGTACAATTACAAATCTGCACTAATGCTAATCAGGTAGCCTAGCTTAGATTGTGCTGAAGAAAGAGAAACCAAACAACAGTTACTGAACTAGTTTTCTGTTTGTTGTGTTTGCAGACACGTTACGTAGATCAGATGAAGAACAGAAAAACCTTTTCAAAATTAAATAAAGTTAAAAAAAAAATATGAAACTTAAAATATTGAAGAAAACGTATTTGTGTTTTCACTCTTCAACCTCAAATTCCAAAGCTTGTTGCAAACCCAACATTTCTACATGTTTAAAAGTAAAATAGGAAAATAAAGATCAGTCAGCAGCGTATTTAATAAATGTAGATTATGTCAGAAAGAAAATGATTGAGCTTTTAGAGCACAACAACAAAATACTGGAGTGAATCTTAAATTATGATTATTATAAGAAGTGATCTATAAAGGAACCCAACAAACGTTCAGCTCGTCTTAGAGACACAGAACCCGACTGGTTCCGTCCGTCACGTCAGCTCTGGGCCGGCTCTGAACTGGCCCGTAGGCCGTCCTCTGGCTGCATGCTGTCTGTGCTTTAGATGCTGCTTACAGCTCAACTGCAGTCCATCGTTGAGACACTGAAGCAATAAAAACATGGCTGATTTTTTATAAAAACTCAAAGCGAGTCCTGATCCGAAGCGTCAGAACGACGACGTCCGCTCCGTCTTTCGCAGCGGTCCGGAGGGAGGCGAGAGGTGCAGCGCAGCGTGGAGAGAGGTAATGATGCTCTTTGCTTTCCCATTATCCTCTCAGCACGGCTGGATGCACACTGCACACACCCTCCACCTCCTCCACCCTCCTCCAGCTGCACGAGAAGGACATCCAGTCATCTGCAGGATGTCACTGACGGAGACGGAGACGGAGCAGTCTGTAGTATTGTGCACATTCGGTGGGCGGTTGTCCTCTAACCTGCAAAAAAACACATGGAGGTGAAAACTAAGAGTCGACTCGTCAGCCGGACGCTGCGATTCTTCAAGAACAGACACGAAGCTTTCAGGCACCAGAAAACTTCAGCAGCTAGAAAATAATATAGTTCTGTGTTTCTTTAAAAAAGGCACAAAAACAAGACGCGAACAGAAGAACTCATGTGTCCTGTGTTCCTGCTTTTTGCTGCTTTTAGGACGAACAGCTGAAGTTTTAGGACGAACACTTTCTGAACCCAAAGTCATCACTCGAATGTTCTTCTGCAACAGCTCTGAGCTTTATTTTGTCTTTCACGTTTCTTATTTTGATTTATTTTCCCTCCATCTGATCATCATGTGAAGTGATTTCCTTCTGACAAGTTACAAAATAAAATTAATAAATTATTTCAAGTCAATTAAAAAAAATATGTATCTTTACCTTCATGTTGATGTTTAAAAATCTGGGAATCAATATTGTTTCTTTTGTCATTAAAGGGCAATTCCGGTATATTTAAACCTTTTATTTGCATGTTTTGGTTCATAAATGATTCATACGTATCAAACGTTTGTGTAATCGATGCAGTAGTTCGCCTCATCTGACAGCTGCAGTTTGATCCTTTGGAGCGACCGTCAAAGTGTTTTTGTCTCCGACTGTCTGATGTTGTTACGACAACGTTACAGAAACTGTTCCTGCAGAAAACTTTTAGTGAAATAATAAGATCCTTCTGGAAATAAACCTCAAATTACAAATCATCAAATGTCAAACTAAGTGGCTGTATAGCTTGTTAGCTTAGCATAATCAGATAAATCCCACCCAGACTCAGTAAATCACTCGTTTTAAACTAAGTTACTTACATTAACTTTAAATTAGATTAAGTTTTGAGTTTTATGAGTTGAGTTTTATATATTGAGTAAGTATATTGAGACCAGATTTACACCTTTATTAACAAGTCTTCACTGGAGCTGCTGAGCTAACAGTTAGCATGTACCCTGTCTGAAGTGGTTGCATGAGCTCGACTGTACGTTGAGGGTGTTTTGTAACCAGAAACTCAATTCTCGTTCACGATTGTCAAAATTAGTGAAACATTCAGCTTCAGTTCCTCGAGGTCAACTTCAAACTCCTCTTATCTCTACAACTCTGACTCATGTTTCCACCGCTGTCGTCCTGCAAGCCTTCTGCTTGAACAAGACAAGAAGGATCGTTATTCATTATTTAACAAAAGGTTTCTCTGTAGGAATCATTTCTGTGATGTTGTCAGACTCTTACCCCTGAACTCCACCAGATCCGTGTTCGGTCCGTTTCTGATCCACCACGGCAGCCGAGCTTCCACCGGCTCCACTGCGTCGCGTATCTGCTCTGTTGCAGCTCCGGACTCTTCAGTAGCAGATACGTAAGGCTTCTATTTCTGCCTGATGCCGGACTATGGCACATCAATCCAGCCAAAGTCAGCACAGAGCAGACAGGAAGTCACACGCCAAAACAACAACGTGACATCCGGTTAATTTTCAGAATAAAACACAGATAAAAAATCTAAAAAAACAACACTTGGTGTTGTTGTGTTTATACACATACGTATAACTGAGGTTGCACATGATTATGTAGTTATTGCTGGAACTCTTTGGTTTCACAACTCCAGCAGTCCAGCAGCGCTGCGACGTGCCGGACCCAAAACGCAGTCGGCGGGTGTTGATGGATGTCAGAATAAAGACCTCAGCCTCAGAGACAAAAACACTTTTAGTGGACGTAACATTGACAGCTGCACAGAGACGAGACAAAGACTGTAAAACACAAAGATAATAACAGTTCTGCTGAAACATTTTTTGTCTTGTTCAAACTTTGTGTCAAGGTTCTTTAAGTTTTTTGGACAGAATTAACCCCATTTACAAATCCACATTACTGATGAATCATATAAAGAGTTAAAAGGGATGACGATCACAGATGTAGTGTCTTTAAACTGTTCAATATTAATTTAAACGATCTGAATGTAATTGATCTGGACCAGCTGAGCACAGATGATCCATGTGTTCACGTACAGAATGTGCTTTTATCTGTCGGCAAATAAAATCAGGTCTGGACCGAAAACCTCACTGAGCTCCTGATTTATTCTTTAATGAAACAGAATATGTTGTTTATTAGGGTCTGTGGTACATTTTGTCTTTCCATTGCTTAAATAGACAACTTATTTTTGAGTCAATGTGTCATTATGAGCTAAATATGAATTTCATAATGTAATGGATACAAAATAATGACACCATCTACGCTCAAGTTCTCGATAAACTTTGCTTTCACTGTGATCTTCAGATCTTCGTCTCTATACGCTGATGATGTCCGACTCTCTCTCTCTGTGTCCTCTCTTGTCCCTGCCTGCTGTGTCGTCCCCGGACTCATAGAGAGCTGCTGTATCATCTCCACACTGTTGCACCAAATCCAGTCCAGCTGGGCCCGACTCCCCCTGTGATCTGAGGTCCCAGTCCAGGCAAACTTTAGGGCCACTGGCTCCGCGGCTAACTATCCCATGAGCTAATAAGCTAATAGTAGCTAGCCACAGCCAAGAATAGCGAGCAGCAGTTGTCAGTTACTCTGGCTGAATGATTCAAGCTCCAAGATTAATTTTTCTCATCATGCAACAAAAGATTTAAAAAATGAATTGACATTTACAGCCTGAGGAGTGAAGCTGCTGTGTGGTCTGGTGGTTTGGATCTTCTGCCATGTGGCAGCAGGGTGAACAGACTGTGGGTAATTGTCTTCTTTTAGAATCTTTTGAGCTCTGTGTAGACATCTGACTTCACCGATGTCACCGATGCTCTGTATATGGTCAAGGTTAGGTCAAGGCAGATGGCCACCTACCAATACTGTAAGTCTGGTTCTGTTCTCTATAAACTTAACTTATACTGTGATCGTCAGAGTGTCCCGAGAATATGAAGCTCTAGTATCAGCACAACTCTTTCTGCTGTCATGTCTCAATTATAAACAAAATGAAGGAATAAAGTTTTCTTTTTCTACGTATGTTTTCTCCTACGAATGATGGTTCGTGCAGATCAATACTCTGTTATTACTCACTGTACCCCTTCTGAACAGGTTTGTTTCTTTACTCTTAAACAGATGCAGTGTCTCCTGCGGTTATCTTTGCAACGTGAAAGACTGAAAGGTCGACTGTTTTTTCACTCAGAGCGTCTCCGGTACGTACAGACAGCACGGCCATGACCCGACGCTTCACAACATCTTCCTTTTTGTTTCTCCTCACTAATTAACTGTTACGGGTTAATTGGTGTCAGCTTATCAAAAAACTGCTTAGCCAGACTCTTTACTGTATCAGTAAGCATCTCAAAGGTTTTAGTTTAGGAGCAGTTTGTAAGATATGACTGTGAGAATAAAACATTAAGTGATGAAACAACATTATGAACAGCGTGAAGAAACAACAGCGTTGATTTTCTGTCAGAGAAATCCCTGTTGTGTGTTACAGAGATGTCTACTGAAGTTAGCATGCTAACCAGCTGGCCTCCTAACAGCACTCTGTAGCTGAGAGGTGACAGTCTGACAGCTTGTAGTTTCAGCTGGAGGTTAAAAAACAGCCAGTTTACTACTGAGTCTAACAAGTCAACAAAATAAACTCATAAATGTGAAAAAAGGAAATATTTTGACTCCTATTGTCATTATAAACAGAAAAATACAACCGTCCACCGTCTGAACTCAAGTTTCTCTCTCTGACTGAACTCTTCATTCAAACTGGACACAAACTGAATCAAACTCACCAGAATAGTGTTGGTTTGTCTCCACAGTCACCTCTGGTTCGGTCCAAATAACTCATCAGTTCACAGAGTAACGTGAAAAGATTCTGACTCCATACGCTGATGATGTCCGACTCTCTCTCTCTGCCTGCCGTGTCTTCTCGTTCCCGGACTCATAGAGAGCTGCTGTATCATCTCCACACTGTTGCACCAAATCCAGTCCAGCTGGGCCCGACTCCCCCTGTGATCTGAGGTCCCAGTCCAGGCAAACTTTAGGGCCACTGGCTCCGCGGCTAACTATCCCATGAGCTAATAAGCTAATAGTAGCTAGCCACAGCCAAGAATAGCGAGCAGCAGTTGTCAGTTACTCTGGCTGAATGATTCAAGCTCCAAGATTAATTTTTCTCATCATGCAACAAAAGATTTAAAAAATGAATTGACATTTACAGCCTGAGGAGTGAAGCTGCTGTGTGGTCTGGTGGTTTGGATCTTCTGCCATGTGGCAGCAGGGTGAACAGGCTGTGGGTGGGGTGGTTGTCTTCTTTGAGTATCCTTTGAGCTCTGTGTAGACATCTGACTTCACCGATGTCACCGATGCTCTGTAGATGGTCGAGGTCTGGTCAAGGCAGATGGCTACCTACCATTGAGTCCTGTTCTGCTCAAGGTTTCTGCCTGTTCAAAGGCAGTTTTTTCAGCAGGAGTAGGTGGTTGCTAACAAGTGTCTGAATGAGACTACAGAGGTTGTCGGGGACATTAAACGTCCCACAGTTTAATCATGAAGCTCTTCATGTGTTAAAAACAGTTAGCGGTTGCTAACAAGTGTCTGAATGAGACTCCAGAGGTTGTCGGGGACATTAAACGTCCTCACAGCGAACACGGAGACTCGTCTCCTCACTAGTCCGTCTCTACAGGCCACTTTAGTTCCACACTGTTCTAACTCTGACTTTACAACTTGTACACTGATCAGTTTATAGAAAATCTGGATAGTAATTGTGCAGTAAGACTCTTAGTGGTGGAGACGTTTGAGTCATGTGACCGTGATGTCGTCTGTTTGTAGCCGAACATTAGCTTCTTACTGCTACACATTTTCGAAGATTATCTTAATGAACACAACCTGGAAGGATCAGAAACTTGTGTTTGACACATGATTATTTTTGGCGACATTCCAGATAACAGTTCAACAATCCCACAGAGGAACCAGAGTGATGACAACTTCACTTAGCTACAAAAATACATTATCCCTACAGCTCTTTGTATGGAGGGTATACTGTACACAGTATGTGGTGAGTAGAACCACACATGTGGTCTAAAAGGGTTTATATTAAAATATATTCATGTATTTAATCTGTGGAAGGTTGTTTTGAATATGATTTATGCTCAGCTGAGTGTAGATTTGTGTTTGTACTTCTTGTCGTCAGCAGATGAAGCTGTTCGTCTCATTAGGATGTCTGTTGCTGCCCAGAGAGCCAGCAGGGGGCAGCATGCTGTGATTTTCAATGATTTGGTTCCTTCCAGAGAGGAGAGGTCACAGAAATCACGTGACTGAAGCTGAATGGGTGCAAAATGAGAGGCCACTTTATTAGGAGCACAGTTTTTATTATATTCCAGTGTTCGATTTAAATGATGTTCGATATATTTCTGTTTGTTTTTAACCTCTAATTAAAAAGTGTTATTATTACTATTATTATTATTATTATTATTATTATTACTATTATTATTCATATTATTTCCTGATTCACTTTGCGACTGCAGTTAGTTTAAGTTTAAACATTAATGAGGCGTAAACAGTCATGTGTTGGTCTGATCTTCACTTTGAGTCTCACTCAAACTGTCACTGTCATCAGTCTCAGTGTAGTTGCATGAGAGTTTAGTTCTTCACACAGATAACTGTGAAGAGGAAAACTTTGTGGTATGTGGTTCTCTAACTTCTCTTCCGGTGTCTGACTGTTATGATTTGACTGTTGACCGCATGAAATATAACGCTTCATCTGAGATTCACATTCAGTCGGACTTTGTTCCAGCATCAACAACAACAACAGAGGTACGAAGTTTCTATTACATTCATCCTCACATGTGTAATGTGTTTATAGTGATTCTTCCAGAATAAATGAAAGAAGAACTGACTTCAATATGAACAAATTTATTTTTAGTTTTAAGAAGCTGGGTTTTTTAAAATCATTTTTAGATTTTGTGTGTTTATGATTTGGTTTGATTTAGCCTTAGTTTGGGTGAAAGAAAATCAATTAGAATGATCACTGTGACATCACAGTAAAAAATGGTAAATGGACTGAAGTTATTTCGTACTTACAGCATCTGAGGAATAAAGAGTCTGCTGACATGTTTTTGTGTTTAGTGTTTTTATTAACACAGTGTTTTATTTCCAGCAATGGGAGGAAAGAACTCCAAACCTGCTGAAGCTCCACGTAAGATTACTTAGAAACTGAAGTTCCCATTCATTCACATGTTCTACAATGTCAACATTTGTCTTTAACTTCACAGTTCTTGATAAACCGTGGAGACAAGTGGATTGGAGGTGAGTGTCGTAACTTAAGAAACATCTTTTAACATTATAAAACTGCAAAATGCACAAAGTGACTTATTTTTCTGTTGTAGTTCCTCTTTCAGTAATTTCCCAGTTAACCACCCAGTTGTTGTGTTATTTTAGTGTTTTCGTCCTAGTGATGTATGTTTCCCTGCCTGAGCAGTGACAATCAGAGCGCTCCGCAGTACGTGAACACCTACAAGCCTCATGTTGAAGGTCAGCAGGTCAGGATTCTTCTTCACGGACCGGTTGGAGCTGGAAAGTCCAGTTTCATCAACTCTGTCAATAGTGTCTTACGAGGCAGAATGTGTTCACTGGCTTTGGCAGATAACACTACTCAAGACTGTTTCACCAAACAGGTAAGAAGAAAGTTTGTGTTTATGTCATGAGAAGGAAATCATCTTGAATATTTCTTGGTTAAAGCTTTGAAAATATTTATAGAACTTAGCAAAGTTAGGTAACCACTCATGATCACTGATCCAACAACTAACAATGCTGCGCATGTAAACTGTGTAATGTGTCATCAGTACAGCGAGTAGTGGAAGCAGCACATTATCAGGGTGTGGCCAGGGACCACACTGAATGTAGGTCAAGGTGTGAGAGAGACAAAGTTACTGGTCTCATTGTGTGAATAACTCACACAGGTTCACTGATGTTTCTTTTCTGTTGTATTCACAAACCAGGATGTTCATTTCAACACACACAGCGTAACTACAGTGTAGCTCTGAACAGAAACACCTGCAGGGACATTTTGAAACAGGCAGGATTCTCCATAATAATCTCCAGACTTTCTCCATATGTGGTTCACAGTACACAACCTACAAGATCCAAAAAGGAAACCCAGACACCTTTTACCCTTTTGTCCTCAATGACATCATGGGTCTGAAATGCAGCAACAGAAGAAACACAAAAATCCATGTGACAGATTTGAAGCGGGTGTTGAAGGGAAATGTGAAAGACGGTTACACGGTAAAGTTTCTGCATTTGTAAACGTTTGACGTTTTTTAAGTAAAAAATAAAAACAGCAGCGTTATTCATTTTCTGTTATTTTCATCTTGGTTGTTGTTTTTCAGTTCAATGCTGATTGTAAGATATCAAAGGAAGATCGACACTACAACAAATCTCCAACTTTCAACGACAAAGTGCACATTCTGGTTTTTGTTATTGATGCCAACACAGAGCCAATGATAAAAAGTGAAGTTCTGAGGGCAATGCAGGACATTCGCGATGAGGCCAGTGACCTGGGTGAGAGCAAAAAACACACTGCTTACTCACACAGGGGTTGAACATCTTAAAGTTAGCGCCGACAGATTTCTGTAGTGGACCCCATCCCCACAGAGAACGGCAGCTAAGATTAATGTCAAAGTTTAAGGTTCATAATAAAGTTTATGTCCTCCCGGCAGGAATCCCCCAAGTGGCCATTTTCACCAAAATTGACCAGGCCTGTCCTGAAATCAAAGAAGATGTAAAGAATGTCTACAGGAGCAAATTGCTGAAGGAGAGGGTAATTATTATTTGTCATTTATTGAGTTTGCACGAAGAGATAACATAACTTGATACAGTCAAAACATGTTCAGTATTTAGCATTAAGCTCTCAGATGTTCTGAGCTGTCATGTCTGAACTAATCTTGTGATTTTCAAATGTAGATTGAGCAGTTCAGCGCAGACGTGGGAATTCCTCTGAACTGCATCTTCCCTGTGAAGAACTACCACGATGAAACGGACCTCAACACTGACACCAACACTCTGATCCTGAACGCCCTGAGAAACATCATCAACTTCGGAGATGACTTCTTGGACCAGAGGAATGCACAATGATCAGTCAGATGTGTTAAATTCAATATCAGAAGAGAATGTGAACATCTTTAAATGTCTGTTTTCTGCTTCTTCTTCTTTTTCGTGGGTGCGTCTTGATTCTCACTGCAAAGTCATTCCACCACGCTGACCTCCATTCTTGGCTTTCATAGTGAGGTGGTGCAGCCATGACTAAATGATTTCTTGGCATGAAGATAATGTGTCTGCATGTTCCATCAGCTCAAATAATTCTTCATGTCTTTTGAGTTTTTTCACACGCTTTCCTATGAAAGCACACTTGGTAAACAAAGCTTTCATCTTGACTGTACTAAAACATTAAAGCAGCGCGGTAACAGGCTCAGCCAATGAGAGCGGACCGTCCTGCTGGACCGTCCTGCTGGACTGTTTGGGCCGGGTCGCCCCTTTGTCGCATCATGTGTGATCTTGTAGCGTGTGGTTGATCAGTCACGTGGTGCGAAAACCAAAATAACTGCAAGACTCGTCTAGACAGGAAGTCATGTGGTGTGTTGTGTTGCCATAACAATGGCAGAGCTGCTAGTGCTGATTATATGATCATATAATAATATAATAATTATCATATGTTAAATTTTAATGCCTTTGTGTTATATTGTGTGTTATTACTGTTTTTACTGGTGAGGCTCTCCTTACGTTCACATTCAGCAGGTCTATCACAATATCATTGTAAACTTCTTCACTTGGATTTGAAATAAAGTTCTGTGAGTTTGAATAAAGTTTGGATGCAGACACTGAGTATGTAATCATGTTTGAAGAGGCTGATAGGCTCACTCTGTCTGTCCATGGAGGTAAAAAGAATGTGACACATCAAAAAGAATAAGTTTAGAGAGCATTCTCACTGATCAATCAGCGATGGCCTCAATTTGAAGTTTAGTCGTACAGACAATTAAGATTAATGTTACTGGTGCACAATAAATAAACTGTGTAGACAGAAGATGTCAGACTGTGAGCCTGTTTGAGTCGTGACAAGGTTTCGATCTTCAACAGACATGAATCAGCGTTTATCTTCAGCCTGAGAGGAAGTCACAGTCTGTGGTCTGAAGATGTGACATGTTTGAGCCGAGGCTGTGAGCATAAGTCACGTATTAGAGCAAAGTGAAAGTAACACAGTAATGGGAGGCTCATCTAATATGCTAGTTACTGTGTTGTTACATTAGTGGAAACAACAGAAAGGATCGTGATAAGTCTGAAGACTCTCTGACCTTCACTGCTGAAGTGCAACAACAGGTATGAACCCTCTTATATAACAGTTTATCCTCATTTTGGGTTTTTATTTACTTCCTGCAGAATAAAGTAACCAAATGTGAGGACTTTAAAAACTGACATCAACCATCTGTATGTTAAGTTTAAGTTTTGAACCAGTTTATTTTATTTTTGTTAACCCTCAGTCTTACGTGGTTCATAGTTTTCTGATCACGTCCAGCTACTTTCAGTGTGAAAGGTTTTTTAAGGCCAAAACTTTTCCTCTGCATCTTTTTTCTCTTCCAGCCATGGGAGCAGAACAGTCCAAATCAGAAGCTCCTGCATGTGAGATTACTTGTTAAACATTTTGATTAAAATTTATAGAAAGTTTAAATTGTTGCATTATGATGAACAATATCTTTCTCATCTAAACCTTTACCATGTTTTTTTTTAGTTTTCCGCGAGCCATGGAGGGAGATAAAGTGGGAGTGAGTGTGTCTGCACCTTATTAAAGGACTTTTTCAAACATCTGAGCATTGAACACAAAACAACAAACTGACTTTAAACTAAAATCTAAAGTATTTTATGTTCCCTGAACAGAGACAAACAGAGTGCTCTGCAGTACGTGAAGAACTTCAAACCTCATGTTGAAGGTCAGCAGATCAGGATTCTTCTTCATGGACCGGTTGGAGCTGGAAAGTCCAGTTTCATCAACTCTGTCCAGAGTGTCCTACAAGGCAGAATGTACATGCTGGCCTTGGTGGATAACATCTCTGACTGCAGTTTCACCAAAAAGGTATGAACATTTGTTCTGATTGAGGAGGAAATCATCATAAATTCATCAGGTACCGTCGTGGTGACATGCACCTGAACATGTTCATCATGTCAGTCTTCAGTTCTAGTGATTCTGCAGCTCTTATGTTTCTGTGATCAATGAGAGGAACACAAAATACTTTGTCACAAAAAACATTTATAAAGTTTGGTGTAATAATGAATTTATTATAGGTCTTCTGAAACCGTGACCGAACCTGCTGGGTTAAACATGTACAGTCATTCTAATATTTGCTTAAATGTTTTTTGGCCACTTTAAGTTGCCTGTAGCGATGCCAAGTGTTGCGATGCCTGTAGCTCTGTACTGGCACGTAGAAGTGTTTTGTGACTCTGATCAAACTGTGTACATTTTGGAAAGATTGGACCATTTACACAGAAGCTATAAACACTTCCTGTTTCATGGTCAGTAATTTCTTGCCGCTGCATCAGCGTTGAATAAAACCTCAGAATCTTCACCGTTTACCATCATGAAGTCCTTCAGATTTTCCGACCTGCTAACAGGAGAACACAGCAGTAAAAGAACATGTTACCTCATGTTGCCACTAGGTGGCACTATAGCTGTGGCATGTTAATGTGTTCAGGTTGGGACTCTCATCAGACATGTTAAGTCTGGTAGAAATTTACTAATAACAGCAACTTCCTGTCGCAGGAATATTTCCTGAGCAGCCACGCTGTTCCACCACCACTCAAGCTTTCAGTCACTTTTCATTGCAGAGGTGTTCAGATCGGCCTGTGAGCGTTAGAGGTCAATCTGGTCAAAGCTCCAGGAGGAGTTTGTTAACATAACAGCTGTTTAATGTATGCTTTTGTAGACCTGTCCCCAACCTCCCCCATAAGATATGTAGCAGGTTTTATGGTGATTGGACCAATGGCTATTGAGTTGTGGCCAATTTGTACTAAGCCCCACCCTTTAAGCTGGTCCTGTTTGTCCAATTTAAAGTCCTGTGTTGCGACTACTGCTTTAATTTACCACCTCTGTGTCTCCAGTTTCCCCAGTCTCCAAAATGTTGGTACACATGGGTCAAAGTTTAATGTACACACATGCTCCCCGGCCATTTTCAGCACCTCCTCCCACAAAATAGTTCCAACGTCCCTGTAAATAAACAGGACTTTAAACAGCTGAGAGGCCGAAAAGGTCTTCACTCTCAGTCCTGGTTCAGAGTACAGTTTGGAGAGTTCAGCGCCTGAATATGAGATCTAACATACCTGAACGATTGAGTCCAACACTGAGTGGATTCCTTTATGTTCGATGAGAGTTGATGGTTTGTTCACAGAGATCATATTAACTGAGGTTTTGTCCTTATTTCCTTTACAGTACACAACCTACAAGATCCAGACAGGAGGCCCAGACACCTTTTACCCTTTTGTCTTCAATGACATCATGGGTCTGGAAGCAAAGGGAGTCCTTGTGGACGACGTCAAACTGGCTCTGAAGGGACACGTGAAGGACGGTTACAAGGTACTACTTTTTTCAAACTTAACATTTTTCACTAACAGTTGTTCATGCTTTTACTTTAAATTATACTTAAAGAGAAACTGTGATCTATGTTTTTCAGTTCAATCCTGCATCCAAGATGTCAAATGATGATCCATATTTCAACCAATCCCCAGCTGCCAATGACACAGTGCACGTTCTGGTTTGTGTTGTTCCTGCGGACACGGTGTCTCCAATGAAAGATGAAATGGTGAAGAAGATTCGAGAAATCAGACTGGAAGCCAGCTCCCTGGGTAAGAGAGGAAAATCACCATCTTCATTCTTTTCCGCTTGCACATTGTAAGTGTGTTTTATAATAACAACAATAATAATAATACATTTATTTTATTTAGTGCTTTTTAAATATATATGACCTGCACGTCTGTTTATCTCGTCTCAACTCTACAATAACTCTACCTTCACCTCCAGCCTCAGTGATCAGAGCTTCTCATCCTTACGTTAGTTCGGCTTTTAACTTATTGTAAACAGGATTGACTGTTTTTAGTGATTTTTTCATCTTGATAATCACCGAACTTGCTCAGGTCAGTTAGCCTAGCAGGCTACTTAAATACAGAAATGCACCTTCAAGTTTATGAGCACTGAGCCCAGAGCTTTACAAGACGGTGTACATCAGTCACTCTTCCAAGTACCGAGTGTGAAAACAAACTAAAAACACGCAGTGACCCGACGTTAGCTAAATGTCACTAAAGGTTATCTAAGACATGAAGGCTTAAAGGATCAAACTACCTGAGAAACATCATCTTAAATTGGTAAGACATAAAATATTATCATATTGAGATCATAGCAGCGTTTCACTACGGTTTCAATGTCTGTATCTGTAGAATATGTCACAGACAGGTAGGTAAAGGAAAATCACTTCATCATTTTAATTGATTATTTATTTATGTATCTATTGAAGACAGTGGAGACACAGCTGAGAGTGACCTGCAGCAGTCACGTACTACACAGTTAGCACAATTAACACAATTAACCCTAACCCAGCGTGTTGGTTACAGTGGTTTCTCTCACAGAGAAGCTGCAGCTGGGTTCTGTTTGCTTGATGTCACTTCCACTGTTCTCCTGACAGGAATTCCTCAAGTGGCCATTCTCACCAAAATCGATAAGACCTGTCCTGAGATTGAAGGCGATGTAAAAAAGGTTTACTCAAGCAGCTACACGAAGGAGAAGGTATGTTTTAATTTATTCTTTTTATTTCGTCAGCTTGTAAAAAGATGGAACCACATTGTAAATATCATTACATTTTGGGACATTCTTGGTCTGTGAACACAGAGACAGGCCGGATCTGTTCCCAGCTCTGATGTATCTTCTTTGTTTTAAACCTCAGATGGAGCAGTTCAGTGCAGACGTGGGAATCCCCATGAACTGCATCTTCCCTGTGAAGAACTACCATGATGAAATCGATCTCAACAGTGACGTCGACTCGCTGATCCTGAGCGCCCTGAAACACATCATCACCTACGGAGATGACTTCATCAACTTCAAGAGTCAGACTGATGGTTCAGTTGGATATGCTTAAACGAAAAGCAGACAACAGATCTTGGCTCATTTTCACTGCTTATTATTCACTTTTACTGATCTGTTTGTTTGACTTGTCTTTGAATTTGCTGGGAAAAAAACCCTGAACTGTTTTCAGTTAAAATCTTGAATATTTGTATTTGATGAATGATGCAGCCATAAAAACATGTTGTGTTTGAGTTTGGACCTTTAATGTAAACATCATACTTCAGTTACAAGATGGACCAGTAGACGTTTCTCACTATTGACTTCAATATTTCTCCTTTATGAGGCTCACACTCCAATTTAATTCCATGAACTTTTAATTGCTAAGTCTTTACTGCTTTGATGTGGAGTACGGCTTTAAGCAACTTAATTACCCTGCCTAACGTTACCTAATTAGAATGCAAAGATAACAACTGGTGCTACACACACTCGATCTGTATTTGTCTGCTTGCTTTGACAATCAGGGAATACTTAAATATGAGTTATGTTCAGCTGAGTGTAGATTTCTGTTTGTACTTCTTGTCGTCAGCAGATGGAGCTGTTCGTCTCTTTAGGATGTCTGTCGCTGCCCAGACTGCAGTGTGTCATCAGAGAGCCAGCAGGGGGCAGCATGCTGTTATTTTCAGTGATTCTCCCTGAGAGGAGAGTTCACACTGCTGCTCACTGAGTGGCCACTTTATTAGGAACACCTGTCCTACTACAGCAGCTCTGCAGTAAATCCACCTTCATTAAACTAACAGTGTTCAGTTTTTATTATATTCCAGTGTTTGATTTAAATGATGTTTGATACATTACTGTTTGTTTTTTACTGACTCTTATAAGGCGCCTCTAAGTCAAATGTGTTATTATTATTATTATTATTATTATTATTATTATTATTATTATTATTATTATTATTATTATTATCATTATTATTATTATTTCCTGATACACTTTGAGACTGCAGTTAGTTTAAGTGTAAAGCTAAACGAGTCCATCAGAGTACAAACACACCGTAGCCTCATGAACAGCTGCCATGTTGTGATCTGATCTTTTTGTGTTTCATTGCTGAGAAGTAAAAACATTCATTAACTGCTGTGCTTCATGGAAAGTAGAATATAATGTAGGCACACTGTCGTATTATAACACTGTAATACTATAACACTTATCAACAAACTCAATGTCAGAAAATAAGAAAATTTTAATAGAAAGCGTTGCAACAAACCGGTGACTCAAAAAATGAAGGAAGACGGGAGGAAACCGAGCCACGGCACCCTGTGATTTCAATTGCCTACCTATGTCAGCTTCTTTAAGCTCACCAGACAGTTTCATAATGTCTAACAAGATTTCTTATAAACAACCTCATTTTGTTCAATCCTCATTTTATTTCCAGATTAACCACACGGGCATAATGTAAGTGATAGATTACAACAAACTAGCGCACAAATGACCACACACTTTTAGTTTCCAGTTTATGATCTAATACAGTGTAAAGTAGACACATTATGAAAAGCCCACGTTTTCAGTGCTTGTGCACGTGCTGTACATCTGGGTATCTGGAGTGCCGACATCCCAGTAAATCAGTTAGCATGTTAGCATGTTAGCACATCCGGTGTCTTCGTCTCAAAGTCTGTGAGTTTGTTGAATGTGTTCCCAGTAAATTGTGAAACGAGGTGTGATCACAGGCTGAATATATTTACATGTTTTTCAACATAAATACATCAATGTAAACCTATGGGAAAAAAAGTATTTTTGGGCCAGAGTGCATCATGTGACAATGTAATTACACTGTTTGGCCATTATGAAAACTGGCTTCAAAGACTGACACTCTTCCCAATTGTTGTGTTGGCTAATGCTAATAACTCTCCACTTGATGAAATTTAGGTTTTTAGTGATGAGTTTGAAAGCAGCTTGCGATTTGCGCATTATTATATATTTGCACTTCATCAAGAATGAAATATGAAATTATGGAAAGTATCACCAGTAATGTAAATTCAATATTGATTTAAGAGGCAACATTACCAAAGGATAATTTTGCCCCGCTAATATTAAAGGGGTTGTAGGAGGGGTCATCCATCATCCCTTGTGTCAGTATTTGAGGGGTTGGGAATGAGACTCAAAAATCAACTTTTCTTACAAATAGCACCTTTAACAGTCACCTCAGTCGCTGGTCTCTGGTCCTTTGTTTTCACCTCTGTTAAGCCCATCATGCTGGATGTGGGCGAGGATATATATTTCTCTCCCTCCTGCCTCTCAGTGTTAGAGGAGGAGCCTCCTCTGGTACTGACGTTACTGATGGCTCAATAAATCACGTAGCCTCATCTTACTTTCACTTTGTTCCCATACAACAGCAACATCAACAACACAGGTAAGAAGTTTCTACAACATCCATTCTTAAATGTATAATACTTTGTTCTTCCTGTAAAAACTGAATTTAATTTGAGTTTGTACCAATATAGTGATTAATGCAGAAAAGAATAAATAAAATATGATTATTAAAAAACTGAAGTCAGTAGTATTTCAAGAAGCTTTATATAATGTTTAGATTGTTAGATTTTGTTATTATTTGTTATTTAGTTTGATGTATTTAAAGCCTGGGTTTTGGGAAAAAAATGAAAATTCACTCAGCATTATAGACATCATAGTAATTAATGGTAAATGGACTGTGTTTGTCTTGTGCTTTTCTAATCTACCTATTAGAAAGTCTTTCACCTTCGTATACACTACCAGGATTTTTTATAATGTGTGTTTTTCCTAAATTCTACCAAAAATAAGTTTTGACTGAAATAGATGCTCTTAAGTTGTTGCAGGATATTGAGTCATTTTGTTATCTGTGGCTGCAGCCACTCAGAGCCCACAATGCCATGTTGTGTTGAACCCTTATTTAATAAAGGTTCAGTGTGTAAAGTACCTTGACACCTAATTTCCTTACTAAACAGAAAAATCCAATTGTACACCGTCTGAATTCAAGTTTCTCTCTTTTACTGAACTAAGATGAGCTTATTCGCCTCGTTAACTCATCAGAAAACACACTTCATTAAACTGATGTTTGCTTCGGAGACGTCAGAGTTCTGACTTTAAACTCAGAATTCAGCCAAGCAATAAACTTTGTCACTTTCCAGGATGTTTGCTGGGTCAGGATCTCAATCACTACACATTATAACAGCATCCATAAACTGTCAGCAGGTTTAGATTGACAGGAGGACACCTGGGAACCACCTTGAAAACACACCGACGTCATCATCATGACGTGGACCGTCACGCCTCTTTAGGAGCCGCAGCGCCGGATTTCTGTGTGAATTCACGTCGGTTTGTCTTTAAGGCGGAGCTGCTTCCTCTGTGTGAATTCTCCGCTGTTGCGGCGATAATTTTCTGTGTGAAAAGGGCTAATGACTGACAGTTCTGTGAAAGTGACTGATGTGTGACACTTCCCCTTTTCAACCGAACAGTCTTGAGTTACTTCCTCTTGGCCTCAGCTCAGCAGAGCTTCTCTACTGATTTAACATTTCCTTCATTAAACGTCTAAACTTCAATACATCCATTTCAATCACAGCTTAACATTACACATTCTTTTACTGTAATTACGGCAAAGTTATTACTTATATTTCTATTGCCTCCCACAGGCTGGACCACATCATTACAGCTGAAGGACCACTTCTATCCATCAGTTTGATGAGTGACATCATCAGTATCAGGTACAAACAGCTGATTGTTGACCACATTCAAATGGCAGCTGTCTCATTTTCACCGTACATGTGTTTCCTGCTGAGGTGGTTTGATGATGTGAGTCCAACACAGTTTACAGACGACTGATCGGCTTTTATTATACCAAATATTATACCAAATGTTATACCACTTTCCAAATAACTGAATGAATAGATGTATCAGTTGTCTATTGTATAGACCATGTATATAGTGTGTTGTGTGTATATCTATAGTATATAGTCTATATGTCTATATTTATATATGTACATATACGTGTGTGTATATTCATAAACATACATTAGATTAAATTTAACTTTGTCATTGTGGACAGTAAAAGTACAGAGACAACGAAATGCATATGTGTGTGTGTCTATATATGTATGTGTGTATATATATATATATATATATATATATATATATATAGCAATGGCCTTGAGCAATGGCGGCCGGTGCAGCAGCTCGGCGTGCAGTGGGAGAGTTTACATGAGAGTTTTTGCAAATTAAACCGGAAATTTACCATACTGAAGACGGTAGAGTCATAGTCGAGGATGAATTGCTGAACTTTATTATGATCAAAATGCGAACACTAAGCCATGATGATATTGTGTCGATAGTAACGAGCAGTTTCAGCTCCGAGCGGATTGAGTCCTCAAAGGCAGTTTTGTCAGAGCTCTTTCCCCATAACAAATGATGGATCTCCCACAGGGGGCAAAAGAAGGACATTAACAATGTCAAAATGTGCCTGCAAGTGCTTAACGAGTGCGGTGAAGAGATCCCAAGATTTGTATCGCACTTCCTGGATGAATTACCCCCGTCTCATTTAAACACATCGCTGTGTCTGCGCTCCTCGGGAAAATGCAGCAAATTAATGCTGATATTGACTACTTAAAAAGAACTATGGGAACACAGGTAGCTGCCTGTGAAACATTGCGGGAGGTTTCTGCTAAACTCGACAGCCGTCTGACAGATGTGGAGGGGCACTGTGGCCCGGACGCTACTTTTACGGCTGCCTGCCTCTCTGCTGCGGAGACACAACCGGGCTCTGCGCCCGGTGCCACAGCTCTTTCCTCGACTGAGATGGAGAAGCCGCCGGGCCCTGATCATGCCCCGGCCTGCGCTCCCTCTGGGGTTAATGGATGCCTGACAGTAACGCCTGGCGGGACCGACGACAGTCCACCAGCCCAGCCTACATCCAGCCCTGGGACGAACGCAGACCCCAACATGGAGCATGATGGTCAAAACTGGGCGCCGACTGAAGCAGGTACCTGAAAACTCTGCCCATCGACGCCCTACACTTCGCACTGTAAAAACTTCAGTGAGGCATGTGAGAAAGAAAACCGGCATAATCGGGACTGGTGTGGTTAGGTTAGCAATATACTGGCTGTCAAAACAAAGATGGTAAAGGTATTTGCTACTAAGTTTGATCTCAGCGTGGACGCCAACACTCTCAGTGAGTAGCCTACTTAATAACGAAGCTTGGTCGGGAAGTGACATGTAGAAAAACAGAGATGACACAGAGTAGATTCAGCTCCTTCTGTGTCACCGCTGAATGTAATGATGTGGCGGAGCTGTACGGATCGTAACAACTTTGGCCCGCTGGGTCTTTTGTCCGACGCTACTATGAGCCTCGTCGCCCTAGAGGAGCAGACGGAGGCCCGTCTGGTCCAGAGGATCCCCCTCGCTCTCAAGATGATGGGCTGCTGCACGGTAATGATGCTGGGGTGCCTGTCGCATTTGTGGGTGAGGACGGGATGAAGGCCAGCTGCTCCGCAGCGAGCGACAATACACATTAAATGTGTGTTGCTTCATACAACACTCGCGGGTTGCGAGTAGGACATACTGCTACTGATAGATCAAGGCGTTTGGTCGTGGACACAATGCTGGATGAATGTGACATTCTGTGCCTGCAAGAAACCTGGTTGTCGAAACAAGATCTGGGTAAGCTGAACACTCTACACATGAACTTCCATGGGGCTGGAGAGTCCACTACCGACCTCAGCACCAGGCTGGTTCGAGGTAGGATAGCTGGTGGTGTAGCTATACTGTGGAACATCAAATATGACTCACTGGTGAAGGTAGTGCGTCTGAATGTTGACTGGGCCATAGGGCTAGAGTGTAATTTTAATGGAGAGAAATTTACTGTTTTAAATGTTTATACACCGTATGAATCATATGAGCATGAGGACGAATTTCTGAACAGATTAGCTTTTATCCAGTCCTTCATAGAGGACAACAGCTCATCCTGTGTCTATGTCATGGGTGATTTTAATGCTGACATGTCAGATCGCACATCCTTATTTGCAGCTCACCTGCAGCAGTTTTGTAATGATTCTAAATTAATCCTATCGAGTAAAGCTCTGTTGCCTGACACAAGTTTTACTTATGTGAGTGAAGCGTGGCACACAACATCTTGGTTAGACCATATTGTGACCACAGCTGATGCTCATGCCTCACTGGTAAATGTGGAGATTTGTTATGAGCTTGCCACCTCAGATCACATACCTATTGCTGCACTGTTAAATGTTGAGAATGCCCCCTACTGTCCAGAAATAATAATGTTGCTCCCTCAAGTAAACTGGACTGGGCAAAACTGAGCAAAGAGGATATGGCTGGATACTCACTGCGAACAGACAGTCTTTTAAATAAGATTGCACTGCCTCAAGAGGTCCTAATGTGCTCAGATATGAATTGTAAGGATGTTCAACACGCTGAAAAACTCTGTGCCATGTATGATTGTATTGTGAAATGTCTCAATGCTTCCAGTGAACCCTTTTGTAAAGTAAAAGTAAGGTACCCATTAGACCTGGGTGGAATGAGTTTGTGGCTGAGCGGTACACTGAGGCAAGAGAGGCCTTTAGACTCTGGTCAGAGGCAGGTCGGCCTAGACATGGGGTATTACTAGATATGAAAAACGCACAAATGCTAGAGTTAAGTATGCACTATGTTTTATTAAGAAAAATGAGAACACAATGAGAGCAGACTCGCTTACCAGAAAGCTACAGAATAACAACCTTACTGACTTCTGGAAAGAGGTCAAAGTTATGAATAACAATAAAACACCCCTACCATCTGACATTGAAGGTGTAAGTAGCCCAGAAAAAATAGCTGAGCTTTGGCGTGAGCATTACTGTAATTGTGTTAAAAGTAACCCAGTTAGAATCAATCATGAACATATTGATTTCTCAGCAGATATGATAGTTAGGGCAGTAGATATCTATGATGCCATTAACATGTTGGATAACAACAAAGCCTGTGGTATGGACTGCATTACTGCAGAACATCTAAAATATGCCAGCCATAAGCTCTGCCCTTTGCTTTCCATGTGTTTTAATGGTTGTCTGGTTCATGGTGTCCTGCCAAATGCTATCATGTCTGTAATGTTAGTGCTTGTGCTTAAAGACAAGGCTGGTAAGCTCAACAGAATTGACAATTATCGACCCATTGCATAAGCCAGTTTCTTGTCTAAAGTACTGGAAAGAATACTGTTAACAAAGCTAGACATGTATGTCCTTACTAATGACAATCAGTTTGGGTTCAAAAGAAAGCATGGACCTGACCTGTGTATCTATGCTCTCAAAGAGATTGTGTTCAGGTACACAAGCCTGAATTCATCTGTGTTCCTGGGCTTTATTGATGCGTCAAAGGCATTTGATAGAATTAATCATGAACGATTGTTTGTAAAATTGCTAGATAGAGGTGCCCCTAAATTCTTGGTGAGAATTTTAGTGTTTTGGTATGCCCATCAAACGTTCCAGGTTAAATGGGACAATGTTATATCTGCTCCATTCTGTGTTAGTAACGGAGTGCAGCAAGGAGGAATTTTATCTCCTATTTTATTTAATGTTTATATGGATGAGTTATCAAATCAGTTAAGCAGGTTAAAAACTGGCTGTCTTGTGGGCAACACTATTGTTAATCATCTGATGTATGCAGACGACCTGGTCCTGCTCTGTCCATATAGTGCTGGGTTGCAGCAGATGCTTGAGGTGTGCTCTCAGTATGGCCTTGACCATGACATAAAGTATAACGCTAAGAAAAGCCACATAATGATAGTGAGAAGCGCTGAAGACAGGAAATCAATTTGTCAGACAGTCCTCTTGCTGTGTGTGAGGAAATTAAATATCTAGGACATGTCATATCCGATGACTGGACGAATGACAAAGACCTCTACCGACAGCGCCGTAAAATTTATTCTCAAGCTAACATGCTTATAAGGAAGTTTTCTATGTGCTCTGACTCTGTGAAGTGCTCCCTGTTCAGAACCTACATTACACCATTGTATACTGCTCAATTGTGGTCTAACTATAAGAAAAAGAGTATGCAGAGGTGTATGGTAGCTTACAATGAGGCTGCTACTTCATGTCCCTAGGTGGCATAGTGCCAGCCAATTATTTGTGTCCACTAGAGTGCCAACCTGTGAGACACTCTTAAGACAACTCATGTTTAGTTTTATGTGCCGACTGGACAAGTCAGAGAACCACATAATTGAAGCCCTAGTCAGCCCTCTGAAAAGCTGCTATAGATTCACTTCTAGGTTAAGATGGCATTGGTGCAATAGCCTGTATATTCTATAGGCTAATAGGCATTTTTTTAATGTCTTTTTTATCTCTTATTTATTCTATTTATACTGTATGATGTGTTTTTTATGGACCTGTGTCTGCAATAAAGCTTTATATTATATATATATAGTATGTATATTTCTTTCTATATATTTTGGTATGTGAGGAGGATTTATTGATTTTCAGATTACATAAAATATTATACTTAATAAATGTTTCTAGTTTATAGTTCATTGTGTTCTGTACAGGTCCACTTGTTCTGGAGGACCCCTGATGAAGCTCAGCTCAGGGCCCCAGAGAGGTCTGGTTCGGTCCTGTGAGCCAATCAGCTGTTGCCCCTCCTCGGACCATATAAGGAAGCTGAACTTCCTCCTTGTTCACTTTACTTTCACTTTGACTGACGGTCTGCAGCAGCAGGTACGTGTTCAGTGTGTTAGCTCATGTAGCAGTTAGCTGTAAACACAGTTCTTCTCTAATCTGACTTCTGTGTCATCATCAGACACGTGTGTGAGTTTGTGCTGAGAAATCAGGAGTAAACGGCCGAACCAGAAACCCGTTCGGGTCCAGAGATAAAGAGCTCGATGAAACCGAAAGTAAACGCGAGAGACTTGAGACACTTTGAGACAAAACGTGTATTGATCCTGTTTGAACTGTGTCATAGATCAGTGTTTGTCATCAAACTCATTTAATATAACGGTGTTTGTCCACCGAGCCGAACCGAACCGTTGTTAATACTGACTTCCTGTCTTTGTTCATCGCTTTTCACAGTAAAGTGCGTTGGTGCGCTCCATGGTGCATTCAGGAGCAGGTCGTAGACTCAGAAATGTGAACTCCCATGACTGCGACAGGTGTTTAAAACAGGGCAGATTCTATTTTCTGTCTTATTTTCCTTTGTTGAGCTTCTGTCCTGCACGATACACATGCAGAACTACACTGACATGGTTAGAAAAATTCATTAAAAAAAGATCAGATCAAATTGTTTTCTACAAACGTCACCACGTCACGTTTGTGTGTGTGTGTGTGTGTGTGTGTGTGTGTGTGTCTGTCTGTCTGTCTGTCTGTCTGTCTGACTTTGTACATATGGCTGCCTGTTAAAGTTCCCTGGTTTTGACATGGACCGTCTGTTGGATTGTGACGTTTGGCAGTAAGGACTTTAGTTCTTGTGTGTTCTGTTGGGCCTTTACTGTCGTAACAATGAATATGTGGACCTGAGGTCAGAACAAAAGGACCAGAGCAGATCTGGTCTGTAGTCTCTTTGTCAGACTTGAACATGGTTCACAAAACAACACAGAAAACAATAAACACTTCTGCTGAACGGGGAAGAGACTGAACTTTAATTAATTCCTTAGCATGAATAGCAGTAGCATGGATGTTAGCATGAATAGCAGTAGCATGGATGTTAGCATGAATAGCAGTAGCATGGATGTTAGCATAAATAGCAGTAGCATGGATGTTAGCAGTGGTAACGGTAGCTGTCACTCAAACAGAAGTATTGTTGTGTACTGAGGAGCTGCATCTTTTAAATCTCCTTCTAAAGTTTATAACATTTATTCATTGATGCACTCGTCTAACAAAATACATTTGCACTGAAATATCTTACATGCTTACAGCAGATATTGGTGTGCAATTAATTTTGATTAATTGATCACAAAGCTTGTATTTTTAATTTTTTATATATCTTGACAGCCCTAATTCAAATGTTTCTCTTCATTAATTTTACTTCTTTTCTACCAAAGTGTCCAGTTATTTCACTTTCATTCAGACATGAGCTCAGAGTCTCACTGTAAATGTTGATGTGTTATTCTCCAGTGATGGGAGGACTGTTCTCCAGATCTGATCCACCACGTGAGTTTATTTAAAATAAAGAATAGTTCTTATTGATAGAAAAATCTCACATTGTTTCATGATGACTGTATATTTTTATGATCTTTTGTGTTTCCTGAACATGTTTCGTGTATTCTTCAGTTCTCAGTGAACCATGGAGGACGATTCACTGGGGGTGAGTGTGTCAGCACAAGTTAACTTGTAGTGATTGATTACTGATCATGTCTTCATGAGATGACGTCCTGCTAAACTTCACAGTTGTTTCGTGACATTTGGGAATCTACAGAAAATGGAAAATGTGTAAAAAAACAAATTTCAGAGCACAAATAATGAAATAAAAAGTATTTTGAGAGAATAATCTGTGATAACTGGGCTCCATGTGTTACACCTACATGTTCAATAATCTACATGTGTTGTCTGTGATGTTGATGTGCTGCATGTTTCCCTCCATGATCAGAGACAATCAGGGAGCTCTGCAGCATGTGATGGACTACAAACCTCCGACTGACAGACATCAGATCAGGATTCTTCTTCATGGACCGGTCGGAGCTGGAAAGTCCAGTTTCATCAACTCTGTTCAGACTGTCTTACGAGGCAGAATGTGTTCACAGGCTTTGGTGGATAACGCGGCTTCATCTTTCACCAGAAAGGTATGAAGAACCTTTGATTGTGTTGATGAGAAAAAAAAAACATGTCATATAAAAACACTGCAAACCTCTTTAAAACCTTACAGTCTGGTTAAGTCATGGAAACTAAAACTGCTTCACAGCATCTGCGTTCAAAGTTACACACTTTGTGTTCATCCGTCCACCTCATCTTCCTCTCGTAAGGTATCTTTCCACAGGATCCATCGTTTTCACACCTCCCATTCATTGTCTATGTCGGGAGCTGTGCAATGCTTTCTGGTTGCAGAGTGTCGTGTCTGGACATGACACATGGAAACTCCTGAACAACTACAAAAACTAAACTCTGTTGGGTTAAAATAAAGACAGATTCTACAGCTGCATGTTGTATTTCTAACTGAAAATGTCTTCAGAAAGACATTTCACTGGGCTGTTTTTGTAATTTGAGAGTTTCCAACGAGCCGCCATGTTAGCCCAGTTTCGAACCCGGGAGGATTCATCCAATCAGGAGCAGCCAGTAGACCCATTCACACTGTCCTTTAAGGGCGGGAATCATGCGGTGATTCTCTACATCATCGTCTGTGTGAAAGTTGCAGAGGCAGAGAGGGGAGACAGTTTCACTGCGGCTCTGATCCGCTTCTGGAGGTAGTCTCAGAGCCACAGCAGAGGAGGGACGGCGTCTCTGTGAAGGAAAAAGCTGGAGGCACAAATCAGAAGTGTGTCGGTCTGATGGTGTTCACAGTCTGACAGCTGAACAGATCCTTCACTCACCAAAATAAAAAGACATGTCCCACAAAGCAAAGTTACACAACTACTCTACCAACTCTTCGTCACAATTCTGCCCAGAAAAACAGGGTCTGTCCCCGGCAGCAGAGCCAGGCGGCTCCTACAGTTGAATGGTGGGGATTATGTGACATAATTTAGAGCAAAAAACTTAAACTCACCATGTCACTCACGGTGACGGTCAGCCCTCGCGACCGAAACTTCAGTGAACTTTCCCCCAGAAAACAGCCTCCGTCCCCGCGAGTGACAGAGTCAGACAGCGTCCAGTTTACTGATGGTGATGATGTAATTCTGTCATTTAGAGCGAAAAACTTAATTTGCCACTTTCCAGGATGTTTGGTGGGTCAGGATCTCAATCACTACACATTATAACAGCATCATAGGATTATAAACTGTCAGCAGGTTTAGAGTGACAGGAGGACACCTGGAAACACCTTGAAAACACACCGACGTCATCATCATGACGTGTACCGTCACGCCTCTTTTGGATCCACAGCGCCGGTGTGCTGTATGAATTGACGCACTGGAGCGGCTTGAAGCCGCCGCTGCTTGGTTCAGTGTGAACAAAGGCAGTGTAAACGTGAGCCTTCTTTGCAGTGATGATGCAGAGTCTGTGCAGTCTGTTAGGCTGGATTCAGACCAAATCAGGTGCTGGACGTGTCACTCCATGGTCCGTGTGTGTGATGTGGTTACCGCTGATTATTTTGGCAAAGACAAAGACGTTTGGTCCATTTAATGAACTGTGCATGTGAAGTATCTGACTATGCAAGATCAAAACTGTACCATGATTGAATTACTTGTCCACGTATTGTATTACAAGTCCATTACAAGTCCATGTTTCATGTAATTGTGCTTTTGCTTGTTCTCTGAAGCTTCGTGTAGTTCTGAGCAGTTTATGCCTCCTCATTCTGTGGTCCTTTGTCTGTTGTTGCTTTATATTGATCGTATTAATTAAACCTTTCTCCGTATGATCGTTACAGTTCACAGCCTACAAGATCAGAAAAGAAGACGGACAGTCCATTTATCCTTTTGTCTTCAACGACATGATGGGCCTGGAAAGTAGAGAAGGAGTCTTTGTGGATGACGTCAAACTGGCTCTGAGGGGACACATGAAGGACGGTTACGAGGTACAGCTGCTGTAGATGTTTCTTCTACAAAATCAATCTGATTCTTTTTCTTTTTTTATAAATTGAAACTATCAGTTGACTGAATTTAAATGTGTTTTAATCCTTTCAGTTATATACTCACTGATACATTTCACAACTGCCCTTCAATCTGATTTTAATTGTTTTCCAGTTCAATCCTGAATCTAAGCTGTCAGAGGACGATCCATTCTACAACAAAAACCCAAGTACCAACGACAAAGTTCACGTTCTGGTTCTGGTCATTGATGCCAGCAAAGTGTCTGTGATGAGTGATGAAACTGTGAACAGGTTTCGGAACATCAGGATGGAAGCCAGGGATCTGGGTGAGAACAGGAATCTGTTTGTTTTTCTGTGTTTTTAATCGATGTGATAAAATGATCCTGATGTGGTGCTGGACACTTCAGAGTGTCCAACAGTCACTTCCTGTGGCTGTGTGTAGCGTCCATGATGACAGAGAAACAGCAGCTGTGTTTATGTCACTGACAGCAGTTTGATTTATTCTGTTCTCCTGCAGAGATTCCTCAAGTGGCCATTTTCACCAAAATTGATGAGGCCTGTCCTGAAATCAAAAAAGATTTAAAGAAAGTCTACGAGGTCCGGTCTCTGAAGGAATTGGTATGTTTAATTGGTAATATTAAGAATTAATATCTGATCTGATAGCAGTGATCTATTTTTCCCTCATTTAAACTTTATTATGTTCAGAAGTACGAGAGTACATCAACCTGATAAAGACAGACACACCGTCACATTCACCTTTTCTAATACATGAAATATACAGTCAGCGCTGCGGGTTTACATGCACACAGCAGGGCTGATCTCAGGGCTGATTGCATTCTGGCGTCGTGCCAGATCTCCAGCGTACCGGCGTGACTGCGAAAAAAAAAAAAAAAAGAAATCGGGTTTGCCCAGAGATCTAACATACAGTTCTCTGGATCTAACAGAGGCGCAACTTTCACTCAATCACACTAACAATAGGTCTACTAGCCAATCAGAAATAAGGTGGGGGCGGGCCTTGGCCAAACAGATTGATCCAGAGTGCAGTCGCATCCACGTGTTGCATCTGGCAACATGCACCGTAGTGTCAGGGTGGACAGCAAATTCATGAAGCCAGGGGAAGACACTAAAGCTGTCAACAAAGGCATTAAGAACAAATGGTGCTGGGCATGAAGAGGTGGGTAGCGATGGAAAGCTCTTTTGGAGCTGGTGCCAAAAGCTCCGACAACCAGGTGCATGCTTCTGCACGTTGTTCGTCAAGGAGGCTAATATATGGAAGTAGCGGGAAAAAAGTGCTATCACGTCACGAATCAGAACACTTTCTTAAAGCAGCCTGTCATAGCTTTGCCCATAGATGAGCTCTGAGATTGACTGTAGATGATACGTCCTGTAGGTACGGAGGGGGCGGGGCCTGGACACACTGCCATGCCCCCTCCTCCTTCACGTGCACCCCGTCTTTTTTTTTTTTTTTGCAATCACCCCTTATCAGTGTTATGTGTGTTATCACAGAGGTGTGTGTTGTTGTTCCACACACCAGTGATGTACAGTGAAATATTTGCCTTGGTAGGCAGTGACCTGTCAATGAGGCTCATGTCTACCTTCAGTTAAAGCAGCAGCCGCATTAATCTCATGCATGGAGAGACTAAATAAAGTCTTTATTAGTTTGACTATAAATCAACAAATATGGGCTTGACATTAACGCGTGTCCAGGACAAGTACTCTCTGTTTGGACAAATGAAATGTCTCACACAGGTGTCTGATCAGAAAAGTGAAAATAAATGTGATGTCTACTGTTACATTATCTGAAGATAAACTGTGTACTATATCTCTGAAGCATTGAACAGGACTGATGAGAAAACTATGACATAATTCTGTAAAGTCTGAAATATTAACAGTTAACACACTTAAAACAGACAAATGACAAATTGATTTAACCACCTAGTCTACGCAACCACAGTAAAGCACAGAAATCAAAGTGAAATGATGAAATAAACACAATCTGAGCAAGTCAAGAACATCAGGCAGCCATGATGCTCTGCTTCTCAAACACTCCCACACAAGGCAGGTAACAGAGACGTGCCCAGTGGCATCAAGGCGTTAGACTGCTGAAGAAGGCTCAGCCTCCACGATCACTCAACACAGTGTGAGAACTGACAATGCACATTTAAATCTACAAAACACTGCAAATAGACAGAAGCTCTGATTGTTTCTGCCTCAGCATTCAGTAATGGGAGTTTTTATGAGCAAGCTATGGCAAAAAGAGGCATGTATAGTATGCTGGTCTCACTCTGCTAGGTTACAGCATTTTATCCAGCTCAGTGTTCTGAGCTGTAATCTGAACAGTTGTGATTTTCTTTATCTAGATGGAGCAGTTCAGTGCAAATTTGGGAATTCCCATGAACTGCATCTTCCCTGTGAGGAACTACTATGATGAATTTGAGGGTGACTCACTGATCCTGAGCGCCCTGACAGCACATCATACACTGTGGAGATGACAAACTGACTTGTTTCAACAAAGTATAAACAGGCTGTATGTCATGATGGAAAATAACCTGTGAGGAACATTAATGTGCAACATTAAGCAGCAGTTTGTATATGATGTCATGACTCTTCTAACATATTAGTTAGGTCAGATGATGTTTTTAATGCCAGATATGAACTTTGTCACCTCTTTGTCTTCTACTGGTTTCAGAGTTCATAGTCCTGTTCAGTGGAGTCATTAAGAACACAGCTGGTAAACTACACAGTATAATAACCTTAGACTTATACAACTGAAGGTTGTTTCTGCTGTATTTGATGAAATAACCTATTATAGCTCTTTTTTTCGTGTCATGTTATTTGAGCTTCACAGGTTTATTATGAGTTCTGTCAATGTAAATATTCACAATATAGAGCTTCCTGTAGTATGGATACAGCTCATCTGTACATGAGGAGCAGTGTGAGGAGGCTTTTGTCCTCTCAGAGACAGCTCATACAGTTTAATGTGTTACTAAACAGCCAGGAGGAGCTGCTGTCAGCTCTCATCAGGCTCAGATGATGACTGGTCACATGACCTGTTTCTTTTATTTGAATGTTGAATTGTTGTGGTTTTCTCATGTTTTTTCTGTTGTTTGTCTATTTCCTCTTTTTTGTCACTAAGGATCATCTTTGAAGCTGAAATAAAGTTTGAATTGAATTAAAACGGTTTATTCCTGTTTTGTTCAGAATGTTGAGTCTCCCTCGTTGGAGGTTCAGGTTTTAGGTTCACTCAAACTGCTCTTCATCAAACCAGGTCCCTGTGAGAACTGATCCAGAACAACTTGTGACTCAGGTTTGAATCTACATGTAGTCGTCTGATGACAGCTGCTGGAGATTCCCTATTTAGTTAAATGGTGTTTGTTAGTTTTTCTGTCTTTTCTACTTTCTTTTTCTTTTCTAGTCCGTCCGGTTTCATCCCATTCCTACAGAGTTTCCCCAACGGCACACTACCTTACATGGGGCACCATATATAGAGCTTATTGCAACATTAATAGGGAGTTGAGTTTGAGTTCAATTTGGTTATCAGTGATAATTAATGATTAATGACAAAATCAAATTTACATTAGATCTCCTGAGAATATGAAGCTCTAGTAACTCTTTCTGCTGTCATGTCTCCATTATAAACAAAATGAAGGAGTAAAGTTACACTTTTTCTCCGTATGTTTTCTTCTACCATTGACGGTTCGTGTAGATTTGTACTCTGTTATTACTCACTGTTCCTCTTCTGTGAACAGGTTTATTTCTTTACTCTTATTTCGAAAGTTGTGTTGATCACTTCTTCGTGGAAATTCAGAAACAAATGCAGTGAGTTCTGTGTTTTTGCTGAGGAAAACCAAAAGTGATGCGTTTACTAGAAGTTAACCCCCTTTCACAACACTTTCCTTTTTGTTTCTCCTCACTAATTAACCGGTTATGGGTTAATTATATAATAATAATAATAATAATTAATTTAATTTATATAGCGCCTTTCAGGGTACCCAAGGATGCTTAATTGGTATCATCTTATCAAAAAACTGACATCTGCTAGACTTTTTACTGTCTCAGTAATAATCTCAAAGGTTTTTATTTAGGAGCAGTTTGTAAGATATGACTGTGAGAATAAAACATTCAGAGATGAAACAACATAATGAACAGCGTGAAGAAACAACAGCGTTGATTTTCTGTTAGAGGCATCTCTGTTCTGTGTTACAGAGATGTCTACTGAAGATAGCATGCTAACCAGCTAGCCTCCTAACAATACTCTGTAGCTCAGAGGTGACAGTCTGACAGCTTGTAGTTTCAGCTGGAGATGTAAAAGCAGCCAGTTCACTACTGAGTCCAATAAGTCAACAAAATAAACTCACTAAATGTGAAGAAAGGAAATTTTGAATATTTTAACAGACAAATACAACCGTCCACTGTCAGAACTCAAGTTTCTCTCTCTGACTGAACTCAGACGAGTTTAATCTCCTCGTTAACTCATTGTCAAACACAATTCATTCAGACTGAGATTTGTTTCTAGAAAATAGTCAGAATTTTGAGTTTTAACTCAGAATTCAAGAGAAAATAGTTGGAAGAATTCTGAGGAAATAAAAGTAGTAATTGTGATGTTGAAGTCAGTGGACATAAACTGAATCAAACTCACCAGAACAGTGTTGGTTTGTCTCCACAGTCATCTCTGGTTTGGTCCGTATAACTCCTCAGTTCACAGAGTAACGTGAAAAGATTCTGTCTCTATACGCTGATGATGTCCGACTTTCTCTCTCTGTCCTCTCTTGTCCCTGCCTGCTGTGTCTTCTCGTCCCTGGACTCATAGAGAGCTGCTGTATCATTTCTACACTGTTACACCAAATCCAGTCCAGCTGGGCCCGACTCCCCCTGTGATCTGAGGTCCCAGTCCAGACAAACTTTAGGGCCACTGGCTCCATGGCTAACTATGCCATGAGCTAATAAGCTAACGGTAGATAGCCACAGCCAAGAATAGCTATCAGCAGTTCTTGGTTATGGCTGAATGATTCAAGCGCCAAGATTAATTTTCTCATTGTGCAACAAAAGAATGAAAAATGAAATTTACAGCCTGAGGAGTGAAGCTGCTGTGTGGTTTGGTGGTTTGGATCTTCTGCTGAAGCTGTTTTTTCATTTTTAGATTTTGTGTCTGTTTATGATTTAGTTGGATTTAGCCTTAGTTCAGGTGAAAAAGAAAATCAATTAGCCTAATAGACATCATCGTAAAAAATGGTAAATGGACTGAATTTATATAGTACTTACAGCATCTGAGGAATAGAGAGTTTGCTGGCTGCTCTAAGTGCTTTACATACATGACAACACTCATTCACACACTGATGGTAGAGGCCACCATGTCGCTGGCCTGCTCACACTATCCAAAGTAACCAAATATATTTCCATGATCACTCATTCATACATAGAGTCACACACTGATGGAACAGACATAATGTGAGTTTCTTGTTGGTGTTGTTTTTACCCCAGAATGCTGTAATAATAATTGTATAAAGTTTTCAAGGTTTTCAAGTTTTCACTGAAATAAGTGCTCTTTTGCAGGATACTGAGTTGTTTTGTCATCTGTGGCTACAGCCACTGTGAGCCAACAATGTAATATTGTGTTGAAATATTATTCTTTAAAGGTGTGATGTGTAAGGTATTGCCAGAACTTTAGTTAAAAGCATTTGTTTAAAAAAAAAGAAGAACATTCACAACAGAATGAAAGAACAACAGTGTTGTTATACCAAAGACACATTTTCATGGATCCCAGCAAACTTTTTGTAAGACCAGCCAATAACATCCATTAAGTTTGTTGACAGGACAAGGCAGGAAAAGTGGTGATGTTAAACTTCTGTTTGTTGAAAAAGCTGCAAAGAACTGCTCTGGAAGAATGCGTGATCCAGCGAGGAACAGTAGAATACTGGAGAGGCTGAATAGGTCAGTGTGTTTACCAGGCAAACTACAGCTCATAGACCACTGTATCAGAACTGTAAGAAAATAGGACATGGCCAGAGCTACTGTGGGTGTTAACAGTCAAGCGCAGAAGAACACAACCAACAAAGCAAACCAATCAAGGTAGAGCAGAGCAGATTTTATGAGAAGTCAGGTGGGATTCTTTGTAATGCCTCAGAGACGTCTCTGTACTGTGTTGCAGAGATCTCTACTAAAGTTAGCAGGCTAACCAGCTAGCCCCGGCCTGTCCTGTCTCCTAACACCACTTTGTAGCTCAAGAAGTGATAGTCTGCTACGTTTTCTACCTTTCACAAGCTCTTACATTTACTGTAATGAATAAACAAAACAAACTCACAAAATATCAAGAAAGGAAATATTTTGACACATTTTCCTTAGTAAACAGAAAAATACAAACGTACACATGATTTATATAATAATGCTAATGTGTAGGGATACAAAGGTACTACGGTTGAGAAAATGTAGTGCCAAAAGAAAGGGCGGTCTGACGGCGTTGTAAAGCGGTGTGAATTTTCTCTATAGAACGTACTATTGACTGATATAGATTTTTTTAGGTGGGCCTTGTTTTAGGTGGTTAAAATTCGCTTTTCATCTGGTCTCCGTTCACTGCAGTACAAAGCTGAGCGTCTCTCTCTGCTTCTCCAAACTGAGACTGCGCTGATCGGCAACTATGGTAGGGAACAGACCGACTATAGATATGTAATTTATATGACCCCACTTCAAAAAACCCAAACTATTCCTGAAAGCCGCAGTGGACAGAAAACCTGGACTGCTGCAGAGCTCCAACATCTTCCTTTTTTATAAACTGATCATAATGGATGATTGATCAACAAATACACACACACACAGAGACACACAAAACTATTAGCTAACAGAGGAAATTGTAGAGAGCAGCTCTTCTGCAGTTCTTGTGGTTAAGATCTTTTCAAGATGAGGCAAATTAACTGCTTCTACTTCTCAGTAACTAAAGTCATAAGAAATGTTCAGAATCCTTTTTCACATGTCATTCATGCAGGATGTTTTGTGAAGAGGAGACTGCAGGATGCTGGCCTTCTAGGCAGAGTAGCAAAGAAAAAGCCACATTTGAGACTGACTGGTAAAAGGAAAAGATTCAGGGGTTCAAAAAGACAATTTTATTGTCCGTTAATCAACAGTTTTCAGGGTTTTCTATGATCAGTTAGACATTTAACAGGACAAACTTGGATTAGCTGACACAATGTGCCACTGGACCACAGACAACTCAGTTTGGCAAAGCCAAGCAGTTTATGCTTCATCATTCAAAGAGTTAAAATCTATAGAATTAGAGTAACTAAACTGAATTAATGAATCCAAATCTGCTGGACAGAGAACTAATGTAATACGGTTTACTGTGAACCAGCTCGGTAATGTTGTGTCTGTTTGTCTGTTATTCGTGTGATATTTACAGTACAGAACCTACAAGATCCAGAAAGAAGACCCACAGTCCTTCTACCCGTTTGTCTTCAATGACATCATGGGCTTGGAGCCAATCAAAGGTGTCCATGTGGACGACGTCAACCTGGTTCTGCAGGGACGTGTGATGGATGGTTACAAGGTACATTTGCACAATGTTTATACACAAGATTAGTTGATGTGATTGTAAGTGTCTTTGAACAGAGGAGGTGGCCTACGGCATTACTTATCACACACCTACAATGCAGTACTGAGTTCTCTCCACAGACAGCTGAACAACCATTCACACCTGGGCTCACCTGGCCTTAGAAACCCATATGAAGGCCGATTGGGTCAATGACTCAAGTGGCCCTAATGACTCTGAAACTCAGAGCTCGCACGTGTCCTTAACGACTCTGTAAGGACACTCCCACAAAGAGATTAAAAGCCTGCAGCTCCCTTCCAGTTAGTTAGAACTGGAGAAGCCTCTTGGATGAGAGGTGAAACTTCTTCAATAAACTGAAACAGGTCCGGTTCACTATGATCCAGCCTTAGAATTACCACGACCTGAGAACCATCATCAACATTAGTTGATCTGGTTGTTTTGATGTTTTTATTCATACATAATACATTTACACGATGTTTTTACAAAAGATTAGTTAATGTGATTATATTGATGCTTTCATTCAGCTTTATTTTAAAAATGTGTTTTTCAGTTCAATCCTGAATCGAAGTTGTCAGAGGGTGATCCATTCTGTAACAGTTCTCCTGCTGACAACGACAAAGTGCACGTTCTGGTTTGTGTCGTTCCTGCAAGCACATTTTCTCAAATGAATGGCAAAACTGTGCAGAAGATCCGGGACATCAGGATGGAAGCCAGTGATCTGGGTGAGAACAGACATCTGTTGGTTGTTGTTTACAATCACACAGCTTGATAAAATCATCGTCCTATGGTGCCCCCTTTAGTCCAGCGGTTGTGCTCTTGGTCTGTTTCCTGTTTTATTTTGAAGGTTCAGTCCCCTCCTTCGTCATGTTTTGTGTTACTTCCTGCCTCGTTGATCAGCGATCACTCCCTCTGGTGTGTTTTGTGTGTGTTCCCATCACTCTTTGCCAGTTCATCCTGAATATCATCCTCAGTATTCACTGAAGTACTTCAGCTTTGTGTTCCTGACTTTGTTCTCCAGCTCCTTTTGAATTCATGTCAGTTACAGTTTCCTGTTCTCCTACAGAGATTCCTCAATTGGCCATTGTCACCAAAATTGATGAAGTCTGTCCTGAAATCACAGAAGATTTAAGGAATGTCTACAAGGTCAAGTACATGAAGGAAAAGGTATGTTTCATTTTTAATTTCATGAAATTGCAAAGAGATGAAATCACAGCTGAAAATGAGTCACACGGTCCAGATGTTTTTAATGATGGATGACCGAGCAGATCAGTGAACACTAAGAATTCTGAGCTGTAATTTATGAACAGAGACGTGTTTTATTTTATATAGATGGAGCAGTTCAGTGCAGAAGTGGAGATCCCCATGAAGAACATCTTCCCTGTGAAGAACTACCATGAAGAAATCGACCTCGACAGCGACATCGACTCACTGATCCTGAGCGCCATGAAACACATCATCACCGCTGGAGAAGACCACGTCAACTTCAAGAAGAGTCAGTCTGAATGTTGAGGCACATGGGCTTAATCACAGCATAAATGATGTCAAATAATAATCAGTGACATTAACCTGCAGCATCTCTAACACAAGCTTGTGCATGACTTCATTACTCTTTGCTTATCTGTTTGTATTTGCTTTAATTAACTGTGATATTAAATATGGCTGAATAAACAGTAATTGCAGTAAAGTTAAACAATCAGGAACTTAGTTAATCTGCTTCTTCAGGAGTGTTTGCTGTGGATCAAATTTGTAGTTTTGAGTAAAATGTCTTCACTGGATAGATCTGTGCAGACGTTCATGTTCTCCTCAAGATGATCTCCCAGTGCTTTGATTTTGATAAATCACCTGTGTTTAGTGCCAAGCAGAAAATGTTGATATGCTATCAAGCAAAACTACATTTTTTAGCATTTAGCTAAATGCAATGTTGCGCCTAAATACAGCCCACAGAACTGAGAGCAAAATTTCAGTTTAGGAACTTAAATTATATTGCTGTTCTTTGCAGATGACATGGTTTTGTTCGCTGGAAAATACAGTTTTGTCTACTCTGTTAACGTTTGAATCTTTAAAGGTGGAACGTGCAGACGGGCGTTGGGGGATAAGGTCCTTCATGACAGACTGACCAAAGAGGTGTGAAGAATATTAGCCAACCATGAACTGTCCTTTATTCTGTGTTGACAGTGTCTAACCATTTGTTATCAGCTGTTCAAATCATAATAACCTTTAAACTAGAGACAATCTTGCGACGGGTTCAAACCAGTCACATCACATTGGTGTGTATAGCGTGATGGAACATGTGACATGAGAGAAGTGAACTGAACCATGTCATGACAGATTTTATCCACCAAAACCTGTTTTCACATTTCACAACTCCAAATCTAGATACTTTTTCTTTTAACTTGTTTCCCAGATCAGTCCTGAATCGACGTTCATCTTAGAATCAGTTCTACAACAAATCTCCGGCTGCCGAGGGCAAACTGACTTAAAATTCCCATGAACTGCATCGTCCCTGTGAAGAACTACGATTCAGAAACTTACTTAAACAGTGATATGGACTCACTGACCCTGAGGGCCCTGAGACATGTCACCGCCTACGGAGAAGTCTTCTCCGAGAAGACTTCCCCGAGAGAAAAACTGCAGAAGATTCATGAAACTTAACTTAAACTTAAGGCAGGAGTTGTTGAAGGGGAAGAGGAAATGGAGATTGTTGTTTGTATGTCATTGTTGAAAGCCACAGAACTTTCTATTAATTGTTAAAACCAGATACCAGATGTTTCCGGCTGCAGCCATAAATTCATATAGTCTTGTGTTATGATAGTTAACCCAATTTAACTACCATGTAGCTTCAATGCTGGAACCCTATAAATCTATATAAAAAAACGTAAGTCGTGTGTTACACAGGTGAACATATTAAGTGACATTTCTTGGTGTCTGTGATGATTTTTCAAGTTTTAAATCAGGCCATCTTCTTTCTTCAACTTTCTACTGAGACTTGTTGGGTTTGTTTTGTCCAAAATGATCTGGTGGGTTGAACATCATTGACCACTCACAGATAATAACAGTACAAGTATGTACATATATATATATATAGATATAGATATAGATATAGATATAGATATATATGTGACCACTGTGTGATGTCTTCTGCTTTAAGGAATCACTCGGAGCAGTTCAGGTTTGACAGCAGGTTTATTGGACACCTGGGTGATATGAAAATGGATCAGTAACGGTTCTCTCTGTGGACAGGAAAGCATGAGCTCGGTCTGAAAAGATAGCACCAAGCTAGTGTTAGTATTAGCAGTAGCGCGGAGCTTTTCCTGGCGATAAAACACAATGAAACACACCAAGGTAACTTACAAAACCATGGCGAAATTAATCCAGGACACACAATATACAAGTACACACCGCCAGCCCAACTCCCACTCTGCTTGTAAAACAGTTATCATTCTTTTCATACAGAGATTAAGACACCATTACCTCTACAGTCGATCTTTCCCAGGTCTGAGGATAACCTATAATCCATTGCTACGTAACTAGAGTGCAGTTACAAATTGCGACAGCAGATGACGTAGTCCCATTTAGCTGGATTTAAAACTGAGCCCTTTTTTACACTGTTACATATATATATATTTATCAATAACACAATACCAGGTTAAACTACTCTCTGCTCTGCAAGTTATCAGCTACGTTACTCCGCCTAGTCACTTCTTAATCTACCTGAGTTTGAAAGATGAACAGTTTATGATGTAATTTTTGGTATCATTGTGATCCTTGGCCTTCAAATCATCTGAGTAGATATCACCTCTTCCACGTTATCATATTTGGTTCAAGAGATATGGTGCAAAATACAGGCTTCAGTTGTGGTGCAATGTAAAATGGCCGCCATGAGGCGTTTATGTGATGGGTCGATAGCTGAAAATGTTCAGGGCCCGACACTGTAAAGCTGTAGCAAGTCTATAATGTGGTAGAATGTGCAGATACTGAGGTGATGAAAAGCAATTTTTGCTTCATGATCTTTGTGATTTGTAGATCACATGACAATCACTTATTCAGTTATTTAAAGTGTAGTTTAAAAGAAGCACAACATTCATTTAGACGTGTGGACCAGGTGTACTGAGGTTACATAACATTTAGACTTCCTGTCAATGGTTTCAGTTAAAAAGAAAATTGTGAGCACAAATAATGCTTGAGATAATTATGATCTTATTTAAGGTCTCTGTGCTCTGTGTCACATCCTGACAACCTGAGTAATTCACCTTTACTATAGTCTACTAAGTCTACTGTGATGTGTGTGAGCAGACACACACAGTGCTCTGCAGTACAGACTGAAAGTCAGCAGATCAGGATTCTTCTTCATGTGCTGGGTGCAGCTGGAAAATCCGGTTTTGTCAACTCTGAACAGGTGAATCTTAAAAGGTGGAACGTGCAGACGGGCGTTGGGGGATAAGATCCTTCATGACAGACTGACCAAAGAGGTATGAAGAATATCAGCCAATCATGAACTGTCCTTTTCTCTGTGTTGACAGTGTCTAACCCTTTGTCATCAGCTGTTCAAATCATAATAACCTTTAAACTCACACCAGTCACGCCACATTGGTGTGTATAGCGCGATGGAACACAGGTGAACTGAACCATGTCGGACAGATTTTATCCACCAAAACCTGTTTTCACATTTTAAAGAGATGTACAAACAGAAATGTGTCAACAAGTGTTTGATGGATTAAGCTGAAACGTTGTCCTCTCAATTCATATTGTCACCATGAGGCTCAGATTTGTAGTTAATGTTATGATTTGAGGCCTTTTGATGCTTTTTGACTGTGACTGACTGAGATTGTTTCTACCAGAATAAACTTATTTTTAAATGGGTTAGGGGTTAGGGTTAGGGGGTTGTGTTTAAATGTTGTGACAAATGATCACTTTAAAAACATCTATAAAAGGTGAGAGTCTGCCTCTGTGGCAGGTTCTGTTCACGCGTGTCATTAAAAACATCAACCTCACGTGTTAAAGGCTCATTTCAGTTCAGTCTGTGGAGCTCCACCTCCTCAGCCTCAGTCCTGGACTTTTGTGCTCATCACATGTGCAGCACCTCCCACAGGCTGGACCACATCATTACAGCTGAAGGACCACTTCTATCCATCAGTTTGATGAGTCACATCATCAGTATCAGGTACAAACAGCTGATTGTTGACCACATTCCCAAATGGCTGCTGTCTCATTTTCACCGTACATGTGTTTCCTGCTGAGGTGGTTTGATGATGTGAGTCCAACACAGTTTACAGACGACTGATCGGCTTTTATTATACCAAATATTATACCAAATGTTATACCACTTTCCAAATACATGAGTATCAGTTGTCTATTGTATATAGACCATGTATATAGTGTTGTGTGTATATATATATATAGTATGTATATTTCTTTCTATATATTTTGTATGTGAGGAGGATTTATTGATTTTCAGATTACATAAAATATTATACTTAATAAATATTTCTAGTTTATAGTTCATTGTGTTCTGTACAGGTCCACTTGTTCTGGAGGACCCCTGATGAAGCTCAGCTCAGCTCAGGGCCCCAGAGAGGTCCAGACCGGACCGGCTCTGCTCCTGGGAGCCAATCAGCTGCTGCCCCTCCTCAGACCATATAAGGAAGCTGAACTTCCTCCTTGTTCACTTTACTTTCACTTTGACTGACGGTCTGCAGCAGCAGGTACGTGTTCAGTGTGTTAGCTCATGTAGCAGTTAGCTGTAAACACAGTTCTTCTCTAATCTGACTTCTGTGTCATCATCAGACACGTGTGTGAGTTTGTGCTGAGAAATCAGAAGTAAACGGCCGAACCAGAAACCCGTTCGGGTCCAGAGATAAAGAGCTCGATGAAACCGAAAGTAAACGCGAGAGACTTGAGACACTTTGAGACAAAACGTGTATTGATCCTGTTTGAACTGTGTCATAGATCAGTGTTTGTCATCAGACTCATTTAATATGACGGTGTTTGTCCACCGAGCCGAGCCGAACCGAACCGTTGTTAAAACTGACTTCCTGTCTGTGTAAGTTCATCGCTTTTGACAGTAAAGTGCGTTGGTGCGCTTCATGGTGCATTCAGGAGCAGGTCGCAGACTCAGAAATGTGAACTCCCATGACTGCGACAGGTTTCACAGATTCAATTTTCTGTCTTATTATCTTTTGTGGAAAATACACTTCCGTCCTGCACGATACACAGAACTACACTGACATGGTTTAAAAGATTTAATAAAAAAAGATCAGATCAAATTGTTTTGTACAAACGTCACCACGTTACACGTGTGTGTGTGTGTGTGTGTGTGTGTGTGTGTGTGTGTGTGTGTGTCTGTCTGACTTTGTACATTTGGCTGCCTGTTAAAGTTTCCTGGTTTTGACGTGGACCGTCTGTTGGATTGTGACGTTTGGCAGTAAGGACTTTAGTTCTTGTGTGTTCTGTTGGGCCTTTACTGTCGTAACAATGAAGATGTGGACCTGAGGTCAGAACAAAAGGACCAGAGCAGATCTGGTCTGTAGTCTCTTTGTCAGACTTGAACATGGTTCACAAAACAACACAGAAAACAATAAACACTTCTGCTGAACGGGGAAGAGACTGAACTTTAATTAATTCCTTAGCATGAAAAGCAGTAGCATGGATGTTAGCATGAATAGCAGTAGCATGGATTTTCGCATGAAAAGCAGTAGCATGGATGTTAGCATGAATAGCAGTAGCATGGATGTTAGCATGAATAGCAGTAGCATAGATGTTAGCATGAATAGCAGTAGCATTGATGTTAGCATGAATAGCAGTAGCATGGATGTTAGCATGACTAGCAGTAGCATGGATGTTAGCATGAATAGCAGTAGCATTGATGTTAGCATGAATAGCAGTAGCATAGATGTTAGCATGAATAGCAGTAGCATGGATGTTAGCATGAACAGCAGTAGCATGGATGTTAGCATGAATAGCAGTAGCATGGATGTTAGCATGACTAGCAGTAGCATGGATGTTAGCATGAATAGCAGTAGCATGGATGTTAGCATGAATAGCAGTAGCATGGATGTCAGCATGAATAGCAGTAGCATGGATGTTAGCATGAATAGCAGTAGCATGGATGTTAGCATGAATAGCAGTAGCATGGATGTTAGCATGAATAGCAGTAGCATGGATGTTAGCATGAAAAGCAGTAGCATGGATGTTAGCAGTGGTAACGATAGCTGTCACTCAAACAGAAGTATTGTTGTGTACTGAGCAGCTGCAGAGTTTATTCAGGGTCAAACTGTCACCTGAACTTTTAATTTACTGCCTCATAACACCAGAAGTCGAGCTTGGTGGATGAAATGATCGTCTCAGGTTCTACTGAACTCTGTCTCATTTTAGTGACAAAACGATGCAACATTGTCAGGACAGATCATAAAAATGCCAAAACACACTGTGGAGCTTCAGATGTTGACAGGAGCAAATCTGAGTCGAGGAAATATCTTTTAAATCTCCTTCTAAAGTTTATAACATTTATTCATTGATTCACTCGTCTAACAAAACACATTTGCACTGAAATATTTTACATGCTTACAGCAGATATTGGTTTGCAATTAATTTTGATTAATTGATCACAAAGCTTGTATTTTTATTTTTTTTCATATCTTGACAGCCCTAATTTAAATGTTTCTCTTCATTAATTTTACTTCTTTTCTACCAAAGTGTCCAGTTATTTCACTTTCATTCAGTCTCACTGTAAATGTTGATGTGTTATTCTCCAGAGATGGGAGGACTGGTCTCCAGATCTGATCTACCACGTGAGTTTATTTAAAATAAAGAATAGTTCTTATTGATAGAAAAATCTCACATTGTTTCATGAAGACTGTATGTTTTTATGATCTTTTGTGTTTCCTGAACATGTTTTGTGTTGGGCCTTTACTGTCGTAACAATGAAGATGTGGACCTGAGGTCAGAACAAAAGGACCAGAGCAGATCTGGTCTGTAGTCTCTTTGTCAGACTTGAACATGGTTCACAAAACAACACAGAAAACAATAAACCCTTCTGCTGAACGGGGAAGAGACTGAACTTTAATTAATTCCTTAGCATGAATAGCAGTAGCATGGATGTTAGCATGAATAGCAGTAGCATTGATGTTAGCATGAATAGCAGTAGCATGGATGTTAGCATGAATAGCAGTAGCATGGATGTAACCATGAATAGCAGTAGCATGGATGTTAGCATGAACAGCAGTAGCATGGATTTTAGCATGAACAGCAGTAGCATGGATGTTAGCATGAATAGCAGTAGCATGGATGTTAGCATGAATAGCAGTAGCATGGATGTTAGCATGAATACCAGTAGCATGGATTTTAGAATGAATAGCAGTAGTATTAATGTTAGCATGAATAGCAGTAGCATGGATCTTGGCATGAATAGCAGTAGCATGGATGTTAGCATGAATAGCAGTAGCATGGATTTTAGAATGAATAGCAGTAGCATTGATGTTAGCATGAATAGCAGTAGCATGGATCTTGGCATGAATAGCAGTAGCATGGATGTTAGCATGACTAGCAGTAGCATGGATGTCAGCATGAATAGCAGTAGCATGGATGTTAGCATGAATAGCAGTAGCATGGATGTTAGCCTGAATAGCAGTAGCATGGATGTTAGCATGAACAGCAGTAGCATGGATGTTAGCATGAAAAGCAGTAGCATGGATGTTAGCAGTGGTAACGATAGCTGTCACTCAAACAGAAGTATTGTTGTGTACTGAGGAGCTGCAGAGTTTATTCAGGGTCAAACTGTCACCTGAGCTTTTAATTTACAGCCTCATAACACCAGAAGTCGAGCTTGGTGGATGAAATGATCGTCTCAGGTTCTCCTGAACTCTGTCTCATTTTAGTGACAAAACGATGCAACATTGTCAGGACAGATCATAAAAATGCCAACACACACTTTGGAGCTTCAGATGTTGACAGGAGCAAATCTGAGTCATGGAAATATCTTTTAAATCTCCTTCTAAAGTTTATAACATTTATTCACTGATTCACTCGTCTAACAAAACACATTTGCACTGAAATATCTTACATGCTTACAGCAGATATTGGTTTGCAATTAATTTTGATTAATTGATCACAAAGCTTGTATTTTTATTTTTTTTATATCTTGACAGCCCTAATTTAAATGTTTCTCTTCATTAATTTTACTTCTTTTCTACCAAAGTGTCCAGTTATTTCACTTTCATTCAGTCTCACTGTAAATGTTGATGTGTTATTCTCCAGTGATGGGAGGACTGTTCTCCAGATCTGATCTACCACGTGAGTTTATTTAAAATAAAGAATAGTTCTTATTGATTGAAAAATCTCACATTGTTTCATGAAGACTGTATGTTTTTATGATCTTTTGTGTTTCCTGAACATGTTTTGTGTTGGGCCTTTACTGTCGTAACAATGAAGATGTGGACCTGAGGTCAGAACAAAAGGACCAGAGCAGATCTGGTCTGTAGTCTCTTTGTCAGACTTGAACATGGTTCACAAAACAACACAGAAAACAATAAACACTTCTGCTGAACGGGGAAGAGACTGAACTTTAATTAATTCCTTAGCATGAATAGCAGTAGCATGGATGTTAGCATGAATAGCAGTAGCATGGATGTTAGCATGAATAGCAGTAGCATGGATGTTAGCATGAATAGCAGTAGCATGGATGTTAGCATGAATAGCAGTAGCATTGATGTTAGCATGAATAGCAGTAGCATGGATGTTAGCATGAAAAGCAGTAGCATGAATGTTAGCATGAGTAGCAGTAGCATGGATGTTAGCATGAATAGCAGTAGAATGGATGTTAGCATGAATATCAGTAGCATGGATGTCAGCATGAATAGCAGTAGCATGGATGTTAGCATGAAAAGCAGTAGCATGGATGTTAGCATGACTAGCAGTAGCATGGATGTTAGCATGACTAGCAGTAGCATGGATGTTAGCATGAAAAGCAGTAGCATGGATGTTAGCAGTGGTAACGATAGCTGTCACTCAAACAGAAGTATTGTTGTGTACTGAGGAGCTGCAGAGTTTATTCAGGGTCAAACTGTCACCTGAACTTTTAATTTACTGCCTCATAACACCAGAAGTCGAGCTTGGTGGATGAAATGATCGTCTCAGGTTCTCCTGAACTCTGTCTCATTTTAGTGACAAAACGATGCAACATTGTCAGGACAGATCATAAAAATGCCAACACACACTTTGGAGCTTCAGATGTTGACAGGAGCAAATCTGAGTCGTGGAAATATCTTTTAAATCTCCTTCTAAAGTTTATAACATTTATTCACTGATTCACTCGTCTAACAAAACACATTTGCACTGAAATATCTTACATGCTTACAGCAGATATTGGTGTGCAATTAATTTTGATTAATTGATCACAAAGCTTGCATTTTTATTTTTTTTATATCTTGACAGCCCTAATTTAAATGTTTCTCTTCATTAATTTTACTTCTTTTCTACCAAAGTGTCCAGTTATTTCACTTTCATTCAGACATGAGCTCAGAGTCTCACTGTAAATGTTGATGTGTTATTCTCCAGTGATGGGAGGACTGTTCTCCAGATCTGATCCACCACGTGAGTTCATTTAAAATACAGAATAGTTCTTATTGATAGAAAAATCTCACATTGTTTCATGATGACTGCATGTTTTTATGATCTTTTGTGTTTCCTGAACATGTTTTGTGTATTCTTCAGTTCTCAGTGAACCATGGAGGACGATTCACTGGGGGTGAGTGTGTCAGCACAAGTTAACTTGTCGTGATTGATTACTGATCGTGTCTTCATGAGATGACGTCCAGATAAACTTCACAGTTGTTTTGTGACATCTGGGAATCAAACAGAAAATGGAAAATGTATAAAAACACAAATTTCAGAGCACAAATACTGAACTAAAAAGTATTTTGAGAGAATTATCTGTGATAACTGGGCTCCATGTGTCAAACATACATGTTCAATAAACTACATGTGAGGAGCTCTTTTCCAAAACACTGTAAATCCATTTTAATAGTTTTCAGGAAAATTATATTTTTTACCTAGACCCACACATTTTGTTATTATTCAATTTATCATGTTAAAATGGTTTGTTGACTCAGTCTGAACATGTTGAACAATGTGAACAATTGTTAAATCAAAGTTTATTTCATTTATTTTCAAAATGCTACAAATCCATTGATGGTTAGTCTTTTTAAAAAACAAGAACAAATATAGCTGCAAGCAGCAATGAGGGGGTCAAGCTGGGACGCAACTAGAAATGAGTCTTTTATCAATAGTAAGCAATAAAACAACCAAGGAGGGACAACCCAGTTAATCTAATAGTAAATTAACACATTTCCACAAACAAGGACAAAATCAAGATTCCGAATTTCAAAGTCCATTAGATAAATCACATCAAAAACAAAAGCGCATTCACCATGAGAAAAATGTCCAAGTGAATGGTTCTACGTTCAGTCCAACTTCATTAGTCCCAGCAGCTGAGTGAGTGTGAGAAGGTGAGGGTGTGTGTGTGTGTGTGTGAGGTGTAAAGTGTGTGTGTGGGGGGGGGATGAAAAAATCCAGTTCAGTTTGAATGTATGAGATGTTTGCAGGATGGATGAGGGCCGGTAGGGAATATGGAGAGAATTGGGCAGGATTTCACTGAAAATTTGACAGTAGGGTTGAAATGGGTTGGAAAAGCCTGGAGAGCCAAAAGGCTGAGACCACTTATCTGCCGGATGATCGTCTAACGGAGTCACTTCAGGCCTCCAAGTGCCGCGAACCAACGTTGCCGCTGTCTGTTCCTCACACTCCTGGGGTAGCCGTTTTCCATCAACTTTCACACTTTCCTTGGGTCAGATTACTTTGGTTCCTTCCTGCTCTCACTCTTCCTTCTCTCCTTCCATGCAACCTTTGCCACTGTCAGACTCTCGCTCCCATCCCCCCACTCAGGTGCATTTGATGACTCTCTAGTGAGTTTCAAGCCCCTCCCCTTACCTCTGAGGAGGGCCTGCAGTGAGTGTCCTTTCCGCCACAGTGCAATTTATGCAGCGCAGACTTGTGAGCAAAGTAAGCAGTACGCATTTTAGAGAAATTACAAACATATTCATGTCCAACATTGAACTGGTGGAGGCGCTAGAGCGTTCATTGCAGAAGCACAAAAATGATGTGAGTGATTAGAAAGTTATGGCAAAGAGCTGTAAGCATTGTAAGCTGTACGCACTTTAATGAACTTGAAATCAAATACGCATGTCCAATATTGAACTGATGGTGGCGCTAGAGCGTTCAATGCATTGGCACGCAAATTGATGTGAGTGATTGCGACGTTATGCAGCACAGAGTTGTAAGCAAAGTAAGCAGCATGCATTTCAAAGAATTTACAAGCATAAATGCATGTCAAACATTGAACTAGTGGTGGCGCTAGAGCGTTCAATGCATAGAATCACTATGGAGTGTCACGCAGTTTTACTGCTTGATCCCCAATTAGGGGGTCAAACAGTAAAACTGTGCCAGTTATGCGGCGCAGACTTGCGCAGTTTTACTTCTTGACCCCGAATTAGGGGGTCAAACAGAGAAACTGTGCAAGTTATGCGGCGCAGACTTGCGCAATTTGACTGCTTGACCCCGAATTAGGGGGTCAAACAGTGAAACTGTGCCAGTTATGCGGCGCAGACTTGCAGTAAAAATGCGTGACACTGCTTTTCCTTTTCCTATTATGCAGCGCAGACTTGTGAGCAAAGTAAGCAGTACGCATTTTAAAGAATTTACAAGCACAAATGCATGTCAAACATTGAACTAGTGGTGGCGCTAGAGCGTTCAATGTAAAGGCCTGAAAATTGGTGTGCGTGATTGGGACAGTGTCTTGACTCCAGGTACCATGTTTGGTTATGCTAAGTCATAGCATCGGTGAGACGACAGCCCACTTCCTGTTTGGCGGCTTCGCCGCCATTTTCGATTGCCTCTCATGGGAGAACAAACTTGAAATTGAAGATTCTTTGAAATAACTTTTGTGCAGCTTGGTCTGAAGATCATCTGTGTCAAGTTTCGTGTGAATCGAACAAACTTTGTGACCCGTGAAGATTTTTAAAGCTTTCTGACATAATCCAATATGGCGGAGGTCCAACATGGCCGACAGTGACGGGCCATAGGTCGTTGAACTCAGATTGATCCAAGGATCACAACGCTTCGTCACTTGTGAAAATCAGATGCACGAGTCAAGGTCCACGTCAGAAAATGAATGTCCAAATTTCACCCATTGGTGGCGCCAGAGTGTTCAATGCAAAGGCCTGAAAATTGGTGTGCGTGATTGGGACAGTGTCTTGACTCCAGGTACCAAGTTTGGTTACACTAAGTCATAGCATCGGTGAGACGACAGCCCACTTCCTGTTTGGCGGCTTCGCCGCCATTTTCGATTGCCTCTCATGGGAGAACAAACTTGAAATTGAAGATTCTTTGAAATAACTTTTGTGCAGCTTGGTCTGAAGATCATCTGTGTCAAGTTTCGTGTGAATCGAACAAACTTTGTGACCCGTGAAGATTTTTAAAGCTTTCTGACATAATCCAATATGGCGGAGGTCCAACATGGCCGACAGTGATGGGCCATGGATCATTGAATTCGGGGTCATCCAAGGATCACAACGCTACCTCACTTGTGAAAATCAGATGCACGAGTCAAGATCTACATCAGAAATGCATTTCCAACTTTCACCCATTGGTGGCGCTAGAGCGTTGGGCATAAAGTTCTGTAAATTGGTGAGAGTGATCATGGGACTGTCCCAAATCTGTGCGCTGAATTTCATAACTTTTGACCAAGCAGTTCAATTTTCGACCAAATTTTGACCTGTTGGTGGCGCTAGATGGCTGGGTTTAGAGTTATGTAAATAAGTGTAAGTGCTCAGTACAGTGCTCCGAAACTTTCAGCCAAATTTCAGCACTTTTTACCTAGGTGTTCTATGGGCTGTCATAGACTTCAATGGCAGAGGAATAATAATAAGAAAACATAGAATCACTATGGGTGTCTAGCAGTTTCACTGCTTGACCCCCAACAAGAGAACGTCTGATATCAGGGACTCATAATATAACTGAATATAAATTAAGTAAATGCAAATGCATGAAATAAATAAATAACAGCCAAATAAAATAAATAGTAACATAAACTATGACAAATATTTTCAATTTCACATTTCAATATTGTCCACCACATAAAACAAATTTAAAAATAACACACATGCAAATACCACTAATTAAATGAAATTGTTATTACAATACATTTAAATCACTTAGTAACACATTTAGGCTAATAGTCATTCAGTGCCAAACCTGCAAAAAGTAATGCTAGTAATGATAACAATATTCAAGTTATTTAGTAATACATTCAAAGTAATATTTTTTTTAGTAAAGTGTCAAACCTGTAACAAGTGGGACCGATTTGTCCACTACATATAAAACAAATTACATCGTGTGTGTGTGTGTGTGTGAGAGAGATGTGCTTTGAGTGTGTGAGAGGACAGAGAGAGAGAGTGAGCGAGTGTGTGTGTGAGAGAGATCTTCATCACTTTAGCATGGATCACTCTGCATCTTCATCACTCTGGCCTGCTTTGTCAGCCACCTGATACAGTGCATCATCATAAAAAGCCCTCACCACATCAGACACACCTATTGCTCCTAAGTGCCAGCACATCGCGCTTCTTTGTGCCCTTCACAGAGGTCTGCTTTGGAAGTAACTCAGGTTTCAGGCCAGCCCACCGCTTGCCCCACTTTAATACACCATGGAAACAATACTCCCCATTGTAAGCCGTCTTTAAACCAACCTTGTTGGTACTCAAGTCAAGCATGCGTGCTTCACTGATTTTAAAGCTCCTCTTAGCCTAAACACAATCTTTTGTGGCTGACCTGTAATCAAACGCCTCCCAGTCTGTGCCATAAATGTGAACGTGGCCGAATTGCTGCAGGATGGCATGTTATCCCTGTGCTCAATTCTGCCAAAGACTCGGTCTGCTGGGAGATAGCTGTGGCCCATTACTGGAAAGGTGTGCTCTATGCCAAGGTTGGGAAAAACTGGCGAAGTTCCATGAGCATGGACACCATGTTCATGTTCTTGTTTTGCCCAAAACAAGAGTCGCTGAACAGCCAAAGTCACCGGATCTGCCGACTTTGTCCTGAAGTCGAACCTTGAGGCAGTCACTCAGCGCAGATACAATCATATTGCTGTTCTTGCTACCCTCATTTTCCTGCCACACATAGAGATGGACATCATCTTTTGTCTGTTGACTGTTCTCTCCATGGTGCACAACAACACCAAACAGGTACAGATACATCTGGCGTGAGTAATAGGCCTGTCCTATTGGAGGTTTTGGAAGGACCATGTTTTGCATCATATCAAAACAGAGGGTCACATGACCTTCAGCAACCCTGCCTAACAGGTCATAAAGCACGCGAGCTCTGCGACGATGCAAGAAGAATGATGCAGATTCCATCCTCTTCTCTGTCTCAGTTAGGTTTGGATCTGTAATCCTGGGGCCATATTCACAAAGGATCTGAGGGCTAAAAGTAGCTCCTAACTGGCGAATTTAGGAGAAACTCCTAAAAATAATGGGCGTGTCAGTCTTAAATTTAGGACTCCTAATTTTTTTCACTAAGAGCAATTCACAAAGTATTTTAGACCTAAAAGTAGCACCTAAGTCAAGGAGAGCTTAAAAGTCCTCGAGAGGACTCCTAACTCAGTAAGACCTATTCACAAAGAATCGGAAAATGGCTGCGAGACGAAATGTTTTGGAGACAATGGAAGAATGTGAATTGATCAAGAGATATAGGCTAAATCGTGAGGGTATAAAACTTGTTGTGGAATTAGTGCGGGATGCAATAACAATACAAATAAAAATAAATTAATTAATAAATCATTGCGCCATCAAAAGATGAGGACGTGTTCGACAATAGAAAGAAAGTACATTCCATCAACACACAGATTGTTTTTGATGCAACTTTTAACATTCTTGATGTTGTGGCCTGGATCTACCCATGATTCGCGTATTTTAATGGAGAGCGGTCTGAGGCAGCTTTTTGAGAGGCACCATGTACCAGCTGGGTGTCACCTGCTGGGTGACAGTGGCTCCCTGCAAGACGTGGCTCCTGACACCCTATCTGAATCCACAACCGGGAGCACAGTTAAAGTAGAACATGGAAGTGATTATGCAGATTACGCTTAGTCCTATGCGTAAAAAAACATCGTATTGTCGTCTTTTATTTGTTGAATCCATATTTATTATTTTTTACTGTTTTCCTCCATATATGTTAGAGCACACAAAAATACACGAAATGTTGTGGAGAGAGGAATTGGGCAGATGAAACGTCGATTTCATGTCCTGCACGGCGAAATACGCCTCAGCCCAGAGAGGGACAGTACAGTGATCACTGTATGCGTGGTCTGCACAAACTTGTCAAGCTGCGTGAGTTCGGTAAAGTTGGAAATATATTCACAGATTTGAACTTCACGGATCAATAACTCATAAGCGAAACATTATTAAAACACAAACGATGACTTTTAACTACCGTAGTAAGGTAGACAACGAGCTACAACCATATTTTCATCCAAACGAGCGATCCTCCGGGCTGGACACATAACACTGGTCTCTGTGGCCGTCTGTGAGACGAGGGCGCAGGGACCGTCTGAGACCAGTGTTATGTGTCCAGCCCGGAGGATCGCTCGTTTTGATGAAAATACGGTTGTACCTCGTTGTGTTTTAATAATGTTTCACTTATGAGTTATTGATCCGTGAAGTTCGACTCTGTGAATATATTTCCAACTTTACCGAACTTCATGCGTGTATTCTGCTAACTGCACTGTCCATAACTACTTGATAGGAATTAATTTCTAGCCTAAGCTATTTCCTTGTTTTTCGATGATTTAGTGGGCTAGTTTGTGGGATGGTGCGGATGAGTTTCACCGAGACCGCCTAGCTCTGAACAACCAATCACCGTACTGACCGCTTCTAAAGTCGTGCACGAGAATCGACGTAATCCATAGCAACGGCGCGTCACTCTAAGTTTACTCTTAGTGATTTATCCTTAGTATGAGTAGGTCTCAGCGGCTTTGTGAATAACTTTTAAGAAAAAACTCCTACGTAAAATGTTTTAGCGCGAGTTAGAAGCACTCCTAGCGGTAAGATAAAATGCTTTGTGAATACGGCCCCTGATCTTGTACTTGGCACAATCAGAGCATGCATCTGTAGCTGGGTGACCGAAGCCAAGACTGAAATCCTTGGAGAACACCGAGTAATAGAGGGAGTAGCTGGTCTGAGCATGGTTCTGAGCCTCAAAGAGCTCAGCATCTTGTGCACATTCAGGTCACTGGGGAGATACTTGCGGCCTGGTTCTCCTCTCCGCCCATAATGGCTGGCCCTGCAGGTAAAAGACTGGATGAGCTCAACAATGAGTTGCCTTCTCCTGTTGTGCTCTTCACTGTGCCTTGCACCACCTCTTCTCTTGGGGCGAGCCTCAGCAGTCTGAGCATAATATTGAGCCACCTGGGACACACAGTCTTTACTGATGCCTGTGAAAGTAAATTATTTAGACTGCCATATACATTGATTGGAGCCTTTCACACACTCCACCCCCCCCCCCCCACACCCCCCTCTCTCTCTCTCCAGAAGGGAGGACCTACCTTTCACTTTTTCACTCTGTCCCTCTCTCTCTATCGTCTTTACAGACGTCCTACAGTTTTTGTTAACCTCAAAGCCATTAGGAGTCACACACACACACACACACACACACACACACACACACACACACACACAAACACACTTAGCTTCCCTTCCCCTGCTCTATAGCAATGACATCAGTAGTCTTGTATTATTAGCAGTTCTTTCCATGTCACGTTAGCATGCTTGTTTACATCAAAGGATCTTTGTCGCAAGAGAGAAACCTACAAAACGGTATTAAACTAGCCAATTCTGAAACGAAAATTGTACTCACCAAACACTTAAATGAAGGTCGCCTTGCAAACGGGCACCTTCTCCAGGTGACTGTTGCACAAGAGACTGTACTTGACTGATACGTTCCGGTCTTTTTTTCGTTTGTTTACGTCCTGGACTTTCGGACGCTGTCTTTTCACTTGCCATATGTCCAGGAGATGAAGTATGGCCCGGTCCTGGTCAATCTTGTTTGGTCTTCCATAAAAATGGTTAAAGTTCATCATCAGGTCGTCTGGTGACAGCTTCGAAGCCTGACAGAAACCGGTCGCAGCAGCCTTGTATTGACATCCCACAGTAGGTATTAACCCGACACCTGAGTGACGAACCTTCTTTTTTTATTTCTTTCGTGGTTTTCTTTGTCCAGCTGGCATTTTCTACCACCAGATGTAGGTCTCACTGGCTCATCCAGGACATCAAAAGTGTTATTATGGTTTAAAGCACTCATTTTGAAGACTGATACACAAACAAAACTCTCTCGCTTCAGAGCACCGGCATGTTGGATTCCATAGAATGCTCACCGAATTCTGGTTGGTGAGAGGACATACCACATTTAGGCTAAAAATAGGTTCTGCGCTTGTTGCGGTTTGGAAAGGAACTGCATATTGCGGTACATTTTAAACAAGGAAATATAGCGATTTGGCATGAAACATTGATGGATCAGTGAATTCAGAATTCAGTACACAGCAAAATGGCATGACAAACCTTTTTTTTTTAATTTGGCGTTTATCGCGTTTTGGAAAAGAGCTTTTTATGTGTTGTCTGTGTTGTTGAGTGCTGCATGTTTCCCTCCATGAACAGAGACAGTCAGAGAGCTCTACAGCATGTGAAGGACTACAAACCTCCGACTGAAGGGCAGCACATCAGGATTCTTCTTCATGGACCAGTTGGAGCTGGAAAGTCCAGTTTCATCAACTCTGTCCAGAGTGTCTTACGAGGCAGAATGTACAGACAGGCTTTGGCAGATAACGTCATTTCTACATCTGCATCTTTCACCAAAGAGGTAGGAAGAACCTTTGATTGTGTTGATAAGAGAAAAAAACACCATGTCATAAAAAAACATTACAAACCTTGGTCACACATTCTGGTTGCAGAGTGTTACGTCGGGACACAACACATGGCCTGCGGTAACTCCTGATTAACTACAAAAACTAAACACTGTCAAGTAAAACTGAGACAGACAGACAGTGTCCAGTTTACTGATGATGATTATGTCATTATGTCATTTAGAGCAAAAACTTAATTTGTCACTTTCCAGGATGTTTGGTGGGTCAGGATCTCAGTCACTACACATTATAACAGCATCCATATGATTATATCAGTCAGTGGGTTCATTTAGATTAACAGGAGGACACCGGGGGAAACACGTCATCATCATGACGTCTGTGTTTTTTACCATCACGCCTCTTTTGGAACTGCTTGGTTCAGTGTGAACAAAGGCGGCGTAAACGAGTGCCTTCTTGGCGGAGATAATGCAGAGGTTGCAGTCTGTCAGGCTGGATTCAGACCAAATCAGATGGTGGAAGTGTCACTCTATGGTCCATGTGTATGATGTGTTGGGAACCCCCACTGATTAGTTTCTTGAAAGACAAAGCTGCTATCTTGTTATGCTACTAGCATGCCTGTCCTACCAGTGATTGTTGGTGACGGAGCCAAAATGTATTTTTGCTGTGAAAGGATTGTCTCCGTCCCCAGTGTCCATAGCTTCTTCCATTGTTTGTCCAAACCCATTATTAGGTCAATCTGCTGAACTGTGCATGTGAAGCATGTGAAATGACTATGCAAGATCAAAACTGTACCATGATTGAATTACCCATATGTCCATGTTTCATTTTTCATGTAACTGCACTTTTGTTTTCTTGTTCTTTGAAGCTTCATGTAGTTCTGAGCAGTTTATGCCTCCTCATTCTGTGGTACTTTGAAAACAAGGAATACAAACTAACTAAACCAAACTGATGAATCCAAAGCTGCTGAATAAAATCTATTACAGTTAGTAAAGCTGGGTACTGATGTGTCTGTTGTTGCTTTATATTGATCGTGTAACCGAGACAGGTTGAAATGTTTGACCCTTGGATACACAACAATACAAAGACTTATTTATAAAATATTTGGATTTTATTAACAATGTCTAAAACCAGGAAAACAGTCGTCCCATAAAGATACCATAGAAAAAAACAAAAACAAAACAACAATTCATCAATTCGCACTAAGATACGGTGGCTAAGCACAGCACTGGCAATGGCGAGAAGTATGTGCAAAATGGCAAAGGGAGAGAGCTAGAGCAGCTAAATATCCAGGCAGAAACCTTAATGTGGTCAGAGTCAATATGTGCAAAATGCAAAGAATTAGACACAGCAATCAGGATGTGCAAAATACAATTAATTCATCACGGCAATCAGTAAGTAAAAAATATAAGCAATCCAACACTGCAATCTTAACATGCAACCATGCAATCAACTAAAGACTAAAAGAGTCAGTCGATAAGACCACTATCAATGATTCAAACACAGAACACAGAGCTCTAAACATATGGATTATAGAGGTAGAGAGGATAACTATTGGGTGCAGCCACATGAACTAACACTCAATAATGTCCTCTCATCTAAGAAGGCGCAGGCTCGTGGGCCAATCACAGTCCAACATGTACTCACGGCCCAACCCACGGCCCTGTCAGTCAAAAGGCAGAGGAAGAGGTTTATAGAGTGATGCGGATCCTCCCGGCCACGCCTACGCGTCGCTGATGCTGTCCTCCTGTGCGCTGACCGCTCCGCCCAGGCTGGGGAACAAGGAAGTGATAATCAGCACCCACAATATTTCGGACCGTAGCCCAATCACTCAATGATTTCGTTCGGTTGGTTTACTTCCCTTAAGACGAGGAGTAGCGTGCGTTGAGAAATCCCTGCCGCTGTCCGGCACTGCTGGCGGCGTCTGCTTCTTCCGGAGCTGGGAGAGTGCGGGAGGGACAAAATCAAACGCGAGGATGCAACGATCACGGCTAGCTTTGCTCACACATATAAGGCAATAGCAGGGCTACTTTCCTTTATGATGTAGGGTGAGTGCGTGGAATGATTCCCTTCGATGCCGCCGTGCCGTCCGATCGGAGAGAGAAGACAGAGACTCTGAACCTCGCCTTGATGCGTGCTGCGTTCACGGTCGTCCGTAGCCGGGTGCGAGCTCGCGAGGGAAACTCTTGGTTTGTTTTTATACCTTGACACCACCAATCACGTACGTGTTCATCATCCAGCATATGGAGAACACCTGTAGAGGGATGTCCCACAAGCACAGACACAACAAGCACACAGAACAGATAGGCTGTCCCGCCCCCATTACAACTTCTCCCCTTCTTACTCATGATCCTCCCAAACACAATCCATAACATTCAGTGTGTCCATTTTACCCCGTTACAATCGTATTAACTGAACATTTCTCCGTATGATTGTTACAGTTCAGAACCCACAAGATCCAAAAAGAAGACGGACAGTGCATTTATCCTTTTGTCTTCAACGACATGATGGGCCTGGAAAGTAGAGAAGGAGTCCTTGTGGATGACGTCAAACTGGCTCTGAGGGGACACATGAGGGAGCGTTACAAGGTACAGCTGCTGCAGATGTTTCTTCTACAAAATCATTACGATTCTTTTTCTTTTTTTACATATTGAAACTATCAGTTGACTGAATTTATATTTGTTTTATTCCGGTCAGTTATATACTTATATACATATCATAACTGCCCTCTGACCAGATTTAAATTGTTTTCCAGTTCAATCCTAAATCTAAGCTGTCAGAGGACGATCCATTCTACAACAAAAACCCAAGTACCAATGACAAAGTTCACGTTCTGGTTCTGGTCATTGATGCCAGCACAGTGTCTGTGATGAGTGATGAGATTGTACAGAAGATTCAGGACATCAGGATGGAAGCCAGTGATCTGGGTGAGAACAGGAATCTGTTTGTTTTTCTGTGTTTTTAATCGATCTGATAAAATGATCCTGATGTGGTGCTCGACACTTCAGTGTCCAACAGTCACTTCCTGTGGCTGTGTGTAGCGTCCATGATGACAGAGAAACAGCAGCTGTGTTTATGTCACTAACAGCAGTTTGATTTATTCTGTTCTCCTGCAGAGATTCCTCAAGTGGCCATTTTCACCAAAATTGATGAGGTCTATCCTGAAATCAAAAAAGATTTAAAGAAAGTCTACGAGGTCCGGTCTCTGGAGGAATTGGTATGTTTAATTGGTAATATTAAGAATTAATGTCTGATCTGATAGCAGTGATCTATTTTTCCCTCATTTAAACTTTATTATGTTCAGAAGTACGAGAGTAGATCAACCTGATAAAGACAGACACACCGTCACATTCACCTTTTCTAACACATGAAATATACAGTCAGCGCTGCGGGTTTACATGCATACAGCAGGGCTGATCGCAGGGCTGATTGCATTCTGGCGTTCGTGCCGTACCGGCGTAACTGCGAAAAAAAAAGAAAAAGAAATCGGGTTTGCCCAGAGATCTAACATACAGTTCTCTGGATCTAACAGAGGCGCAACTTTCACTCAATCACACTAACGATAGGTCTACTAGCCAATCAGAAATACGGTGGGGGCGGACCTTGGCCCTCGCTCCACGTGCTGTTGAATCTGGGTTTTCCATACTGGCAACATGCACAGTAGTGTCAGGATAGACCGCAAATTCATGAAGCCAGGGGAAGACACTAAAGCTGTCGACAAAGGCATTAAGAACAAATGGCGCTGGGCATGAAGAGGTGGGTAGCAATGGAAAGCTCTTTGGGAGCTGGTGCCAAAAGCTCCGACAACCAGGTGCATGCTTCTGCACGTTGTGCGGCAGGAGGCTAATATATGGAAGTAGCGGGAAAAAAGTGCTATCACGGCACGAATCAGAACACTTTCATAAAGCAGCTGTCATAGCTTTGCCCATAGATGAGCTCTGAGATTGACTGTAGATGATACGTCTTGTAGGTACGGGAGGGGGCGGGGACTGGGCACACTGCCACACCCCCTCCTCCTTCACGTGCACCCCGTCTTTTTTTTTTTTTTGCAATCACCCCTTATCAGTGTTATGTGTGTTATCACAGAGGTGTGTGTTGTTGTTCCACACACCAGTGATGTGCAGTGAAATATTTGCCTTGGTAGGCAGTGACCTGTCAATGAGGCTCATGTCTACCTTCAGTTAAAGCAGCAGCCGCATTAATCTCATGCATGGAGAGACTAAATAAAGTCTTTATTAGTTTGACTATAAATCAACAAATATGGGCTTGACATTAACGCGTGTCCAGGACAAGTAATCTCTGTTTGGACAAATGAAATGTCTCACACAGGTGTCTGATCAGAAAAGTGAAAATAAATGTGATGTCTACTGTTACATTATCTGAAGATAAACTGTGTACTATATCTCTGAAGCATTGAACAGGACTGATGAGAAAACTATGACATAATTCTGTAAAGTCTGAAATATTAACAGTTAACACACTTAAAACAGACAAATGACAAATTGATTTAACCACCTAGTCTACGCAACCACAGTAAAGCACAGAAATCAAAGTGAAATGATGAAATAAACACAATCTGAGCAAGTCAACAACATCAGGCAGCCATGATGCTCTGCTTCTCAAACACTCCCACACAAGGCAGGTAACAGAGACGTGCTCAGTGGCATCAAGGCGTTAGACTGCTGAAGAAGGCTCAGCCTCCACGATCACTCAACACAGTGTGAGAACTGACAATGCGTGTTTAAATCTACAAAACACTGCAAATAGACAGAAGCTCTGATTGTTTCTGCCTCAGCATTCAGTAATGGGAGTTTTTATGAGCAAGCTATGGCAAAAAGAGGCGTGTATAGTATGCTGGTCTCACTCTTCTAGGTTAAAGCATTTTATCCAGCTTAGTGTTCTGAGCTGTAATCTGAACAGTTATGATTTTCTTTATCTAGATGGAGCAGTTCAGTGCAAATTTGGGAATTCCCATGAACTGCATCTTCCCTGTGAGGAACTACTATGATGAAATCGACCTCAACAGTGAGGGTGACTCACTGATCCTGAGCGCCCTGACAGAGATCATACACTGTGGAGATGACAAACTGACTTGTTTCAACAAAGTATAAACAGGCTGTATGTCATGATGGAAAATAACCTGTGAGGAACATTAATCTGCAACATTAAGCAGCAGTTTGTATATGATGTCATGACTTTTCTAACATATTAGTTAGGTCAGATGATGTTTTTAATGCCAGATATGAACTTTGTCACCTCTTTGTCTTCTACTGGTTTCAGAGTTCATAGTCCTGTTCAGTGGAGTCATTAAGAACACAGCTGTTAAACTACACAGTATAATAACCTTAGACTTATACAACTGAAGGTTGTTTCTGCTGTGTTTGATGAAATAACCTATTATAGCTCCTTTTTTCGTGTCATGTTATTTGAGCTTCACAGGTTTATTATGAGTTCTGTCAATGTAAATATTCACAATATAGAGCTTCCTGTAGTATGGATACAGCTCATCTGTACATGAGGAGCAGTGTGAGGAGGCTTTTGTCCTCTCAGAGACAGCTCATACAGTTTAATGTGTTACTAAACAGCCAAGAGGAGCTGCTCTCAGCTCTCATCAGGCTCAGATGATGACTGGTCACATGACCTGTTTCTTTTATTTGAATGTTGAATTGTTGTGGTTTTATCATGTTTTTTTTGTTGTTTGTCTATTTCCTCTTTTTTGTCACTAAGGATCATCTTTGAAGCTGAAATAAAGTTTGAATTGAATTAAAACGGTTTATTCCTGTTTTGTTCAGAATGTTGAGTCTCCCTCGTTGGAGGTTCAGGTTTTAGGTTCACTCAAACTGCTCTTCATCAAACCAGGTCCCTGTGAGAACTGATCCAGAACAACTTGTGACTCAGGTTTTAATCTACATGTAGTCGTCTGATGACAGCTGCTGGAGATTCCCTATTTAGTTAAATGGTGTTTGTTAGTTTTTCTGTCTTTTCTACTCTTTTCTTTTTCTTTTCTATCCGTCCGGTTTCATCCCATTCCTACAGAGTTTCCCCAACGGCACGCTACCTTACATGGGGCACCATATATAGAGCTTATTGCAACATTAATAGGGAGTTTTGAGTTCAATTTGGTTATCAGTGATAATTAATGATTAATGACAAAATCAAATTTACATTAGATCTCCTGAGAATATGAAGCTCTAGTAACTCTTTCTGCTGTCATGTCTCCATTATAAACAAAATGAAGGAGTAAAGTTACACTTTTTCTCCGTATGTTTTCTTCTACCATTGACGGTTCGTGTAGATTTGTACTCTGTTATTACTCACTGTTCCTCTTCTGTGAACAGGTTTATTTCTTTACTCTTATTTCGAAAGTTGTGTTGATCACTTCTTCGTGGAAATTCAGAAACAAATGCAGTGAGTTCTGTGTTTTGCTGAGGAAAACCAAAAGTGATGCGTTTACTAGAAGTTAACCCCCTTTCACAACACTTTCCTTTTTGTTTCTCCTCACTAATTAACCGGTTATGGGTTAATTAATAATAATAATAATAATAATTAATTTAATTTATATAGCGCCTTTCAGGGTACCCAAGGATGCTTAATTGGTATCATCTTATCAAAAAACTGACATCTGCTAGACTTTTTACTGTCTCAGTAATAATCTCAAAGGTTTTTATTTAGGAGCAGTTTGTAAGATATGACTGTGAGAATAAAACATTCAGAGATGAAACAACATAATGAACAGCGTGAAGAAACAACAGCGTTGATTTTCTGTTAGAGGCATCTCTGTTCTGTGTTACAGAGATGTCTACTGAAGATAGCATGCTAACCAGCTAGCCTCCTAACAATACTCTGTAGCTCAGAGGTGACAGTCTGACAGCTTGTAGTTTCAGCTGGAGATGTAAAAGCAGCCAGTTCACTACTGAGTCCAATAAGTCAACAAAATAAACTCACTAAATGTGAAGAAAGGAAATATTTTAACAGACAAATACAACCGTCCACTGTCAGAACTCAAGTTTCTCTCTCTGACTGAACTCAGACGAGTTTAATCTCCTCGTTAACTCATTGTCAAACACAATTCATTCAGACTGAGATTTGTTTCTGAGAAAATAGTCAGAATTTTGAGTTTTAACTCAGAATTCAAGAGAAAATAGTTGGAAGAATTCTGAGGAAATAAAAGTAGTAATTGTGATGTTGAAGTCAGTGGACATAAACTGAATCAAACTCACCAGAACAGTGTTGGTTTGTCTCCACAGTCATCTCTGGTTTGGTCCGTATAAATCCTCAGTTCACAGAGTAACGTGAAAAGATTCTGTCTCTATACGCTGATGATGTCCGACTTTCTCTCTCTGTCCTCTCTTGTCCCTGCCTGCTGTGTCTTCTCGTCCCTGGACTCATAGAGAGCTGCTGTATCATTTCTACACTGTTACACCAAATCCAGTCCAGCTGGGCCCGACTCCCCCTGTGATCTGAGGTCCCAGTCCAGACAAACTTTAGGGCCACTGGCTCCATGGCTAACTATGCCATGAGCTAATAAGCTAACGGTAGATAGCCACAGCCAAGAATAGCTATCAGCAGTTCTTGGTTATGGCTGAATGATTCAAGCGCCAAGATTAATTTTCTCATTGTGCAACAAAAGAATGAAAAATGAAATTTACAGCCTGAGGAGTGAAGCTGCTGTGTGGTTTGGTGGTTTGGATCTTCTGCTGAAGCTGTTTTTTCATTTTTAGATTTTGTGTCTGTTTATGATTTAGTTGGATTTAGCCTTAGTTCAGGTGAAAAAAAAAATCAATTAGCCTAATAGACATCATCGTAAAAAATGGTAAATGGACTGAATTTATATAGTACTTACAGCATCTGAGGAATAGAGAGTTTGCTGGCTGCTCTAAGTGCTTTACATACATGACAACACTCATTCACACACTGATGGTAGAGGCCACCATGTCGCTGGCCTGCTCACACTATCCAAAGTAACCAAATATATTTCCATGATCACTCATTCATACATAGAGTCACACACTGATGGAACAGACATAATGTGAGTTTCTTGTTGGTGTTGTTTTTACCCCAGAATGCTGTAATAATAATTGTATAAAGTTTTCAAGGTTTTCAAGTTTTCACTGAAATAAGTGCTCTTTTGCAGGATACTGAGTTGTTTTGTCATCTGTGGCTACAGCCACTGTGAGCCAACAATGTAATATTGTGTTGAAATATTATTCTTTAAAGGTGTGATGTGTAAGGTATTGCCAGAACTTTAGTTAAAAGCATTTGTTTAAAAAAAAAGAAGAACATTCACAACAGAATGAAAGAACAACAGTGTTGTTATACCAAAGACACATTTTCATGGATCCCAGCAAACTTTTTGTAAGACCAGCCAATAACATCCATTAAGTTTGTTGACAGGACAAGGCAGGAAAAGTGGTGATGTTAAACTTCTGTTTGTTGAAAAAGCTGCAAAGAACTGCTCTGGAAGAATGCGTGATCCAGCGAGGAACAGTAGAATACTGGAGAGGCTGAATAGGTCGGTGTGTTTACCAGGCAAACTACAGCTCATAGACCACTGTATCAGAACTGTAAGAAAATAGGACATGGCCAGAGCTACTGTGGGTGTTAACAGTCAAGCGCAGAAGAACACAACCAACAAAGCAAACCAATCAAGGTAGAGCAGAGCAGATTTTATGAGAAGTCAGGTGGGATTCTTTGTAATGCCTCAGAGACGTCTCTGTACTGTGTTGCAGAGATCTCTACTAAAGTTAGCAGGCTAACCAGCTAGCCCCGGCCTGTCCTGTCTCCTAACACCACTTTGTAGCTCAAGAAGTGATAGTCTGCTACGTTTTCTACCTTTCACAAGCTCTTACATTTACTGTAATGAATAAACAAAACAAACTCACAAAATATCAAGAAAGGAAATATTTTGACACATTTTCCTTAGTAAACAGAAAAATACAAACGTACACATGATTTATATAATAATGCTAATGTGTAGGGATACAAAGGTACTACGGTTGAGAAAATGTAGTGCCAAAAGAAAGGGCGGTCTGACGGCGTTGTAAAGCGGTGTGAATTTTCTCTATAGAACGTACTATTGACTGATATAGATTTTTTTAGGTGGGCCTTGTTTTAGGTGGTTAAAATTCGCTTTTCATCTGGTCTCCGTTCACTGCAGTACAAAGCTGAGCGTCTCTCTGCTTCTCCAAACTGAGACTGCGCTGATCGGCAACTATGGTAGGGAACAGACCGACTATAGATATGTAATTTATATGACCCCACTTCAAAAAACCCAAACTATTCCTGAAAGCCGCAGTGGACAGAAAACCTGGACTGCTGCAGAGCTCCAACATCTTCCTTTTTTATAAACTGATCATAATGGATGATTGATCAACAAATACACACACACAGAGACACACAAAACTATTAGCTAACAGAGGAAATTGTAGAGAGCAGCTCTTCTGCAGTTCTTGTGGTTAAGATCTTTTCAAGATGAGGCAAATTAACTGCTTCTACTTCTCAGTAACTAAAGTCATAAGAAATGTTCAGAATCCTTTTTCACATGTCATTCATGCAGGATGTTTTGTGAAGAGGAGACTGCAGGATGCTGGCCTTCTAGGCAGAGTAGCAAAGAAAAAGCCACATTTGAGACTGACTGGTAAAAGGAAAAGATTCAGGGGTTCAAAAAGACAATTTTATTGTCCGTTAATCAACAGTTTTCAGGGTTTTCTATGATCAGTTAGACATTTAACAGGACAAACTTGGATTAGCTGACACAATGTGCCACTGGACCACAGACAACTCAGTTTGGCAAAGCCAAGCAGTTTATGCTTCATCATTCAAAGAGTTAAAATCTATAGAATTAGAGTAACTAAACTGAATTAATGAATCCAAATCTGCTGGACAGAGAACTAATGTAATACGGTTTACTGTGAACCAGCTCGGTAATGTTGTGTCTGTTTGTCTGTTATTCGTGTGATATTTACAGTACAGAACCTACAAGATCCAGAAAGAAGACCCACAGTCCTTCTACCCGTTTGTCTTCAATGACATCATGGGCTTGGAGCCAATCAAAGGTGTCCATGTGGACGACGTCAACCTGGTTCTGCAGGGACGTGTGATGGATGGTTACAAGGTACATTTGCACAATGTTTATACACAAGATTAGTTGATGTGATTGTAAGTGTCTTTGAACAGAGGAGGTGGCCTACGGCATTACTTATCACACACCTACAATGCAGTACTGAGTTCTCTCCACAGACAGCTGAACAACCATTCACACCTGGGCTCACCTGGCCTTAGAAACCCATATGAAGGCCGATTGGGTCAATGACTCAAGTGGCCCTAATGACTCTGAAACTCAGAGCTCGCACGTGTCCTTAACGACTCTGTAAGGACACTCCCACAAAGAGATTAAAAGCCTGCAGCTCCCTTCCAGTTAGTTAGAACTGGAGAAGCCTCTTGGATGAGAGGTGAAACTTCTTCAATAAACTGAAACAGGTCCGGTTCACTATGATCCAGCCTTAGAATTACCACGACCTGAGAACCATCATCAACATTAGTTGATCTGGTTGTTTTGATGTTTTTATTCATACATAATACATTTACACGATGTTTTTACAAAAGATTAGTTAATGTGATTATATTGATGCTTTCATTCAGCTTTATTTTAAAAATGTGTTTTTCAGTTCAATCCTGAATCGAAGTTGTCAGAGGGTGATCCATTCTGTAACAGTTCTCCTGCTGACAACGACAAAGTGCACGTTCTGGTTTGTGTCGTTCCTGCAAGCACATTTTCTCAAATGAATGGCAAAACTGTGCAGAAGATCCGGGACATCAGGATGGAAGCCAGTGATCTGGGTGAGAACAGACATCTGTTGGTTGTTGTTTACAATCACACAGCTTGATAAAATCATCGTCCTATGGTGCCCCCTTTAGTCCAGCGGTTGTGCTCTTGGTCTGTTTCCTGTTTTATTTTGAAGGTTCAGTCCCCTCCTTCGTCATGTTTTGTGTTACTTCCTGCCTCGTTGATCAGCGATCACTCCCTCTGGTGTGTTTTGTGTGTGTTCCCATCACTCTTTGCCAGTTCATCCTGAATATCATCCTCAGTATTCACTGAAGTACTTCAGCTTTGTGTTCCTGACTTTGTTCTCCAGCTCCTTTTGAATTCATGTCAGTTACAGTTTCCTGTTCTCCTACAGAGATTCCTCAATTGGCCATTGTCACCAAAATTGATGAAGTCTGTCCTGAAATCACAGAAGATTTAAGGAATGTCTACAAGGTCAAGTACATGAAGGAAAAGGTATGTTTCATTTTTAATTTCATGAAATTGCAAAGAGATGAAATCACAGCTGAAAATGAGTCACACGGTCCAGATGTTTTTAATGATGGATGACCGAGCAGATCAGTGAACACTAAGAATTCTGAGCTGTAATTTATGAACAGAGACGTGTTTTATTTTATATAGATGGAGCAGTTCAGTGCAGAAGTGGAGATCCCCATGAAGAACATCTTCCCTGTGAAGAACTACCATGAAGAAATCGACCTCGACAGCGACATCGACTCACTGATCCTGAGCGCCATGAAACACATCATCACCGCTGGAGAAGACCACGTCAACTTCAAGAAGAGTCAGTCTGAATGTTGAGGCACATGGGCTTAATCACAGCATAAATGATGTCAAATAATAATCAGTGACATTAACCTGCAGCATCTCTAACACAAGCTTGTGCATGACTTCATTACTCTTTGCTTATCTGTTTGTATTTGCTTTAATTAACTGTGATATTAAATATGGCTGAATAAACAGTAATTGCAGTAAAGTTAAACAATCAGGAACTTAGTTAATCTGCTTCTTCAGGAGTGTTTGCTGTGGATCAAATTTGTAGTTTTGAGTAAAATGTCTTCACTGGATAGATCTGTGCAGACGTTCATGTTCTCCTCAAGATGATCTCCCAGTGCTTTGATTTTGATAAATCACCCGTGTTTAGTGCCAAGCAGAAAATGTTGATATGCTATCAAGCAAAACTACATTTTTTAGCATTTAGCTAAATGCAATGTTGCGCCTAAATACAGCCCACAGAACTGAGAGCAAAATTTCAGTTTAGGAACTTAAATTATATTGCTGTTCTTTGCAGATGACATGGTTTTGTTCGCTGGAAAATACAGTTTTGTCTACTCTGTTAACGTTTGAATCTTTAAAGGTGGAACGTGCAGACGGGCGTTGGGGGATAAGGTCCTTCATGACAGACTGACCAAAGAGGTGTGAAGAATATTAGCCAACCATGAACTGTCCTTTATTCTGTGTTGACAGTGTCTAACCATTTGTTATCAGCTGTTCAAATCATAATAACCTTTAAACTAGAGACAATCTTGCGACGGGTTCAAACCAGTCACATCACATTGGTGTGTATAGCGTGATGGAACATGTGACATGAGAGAAGTGAACTGAACCATGTCATGACAGATTTTATCCACCAAAACCTGTTTTCACATTTCACAACTCCAAATCTAGATACTTTTTCTTTTAACTTGTTTCCCAGATCAGTCCTGAATCGACGTTCATCTTAGAATCAGTTCTACAACAAATCTCCGGCTGCCGAGGGCAAACTGACTTAAAATTCCCATGAACTGCATCGTCCCTGTGAAGAACTACGATTCAGAAACTTACTTAAACAGTGATATGGACTCACTGACCCTGAGGGCCCTGAGACATGTCACCGCCTACGGAGAAGTCTTCTCCGAGAAGACTTCCCCGAGAGAAAAACTGCAGAAGATTCATGAAACTTAACTTAAACTTAAGGCAGGAGTTGTTGAAGGGGAAGAGGAAATGGAGATTGTTGTTTGTATGTCATTGTTGAAAGCCACAGAACTTTCTATTAATTGTTAAAACCAGATACCAGATGTTTCCGGCTGCAGCCATAAATTCATATAGTCTTGTGTTATGATAGTTAACCCAATTTAACTACCATGTAGCTTCAATGCTGGAACCCTATAAATCTATATAAAAAAACGTAAGTCGTGTGTTACACAGGTGAACATATTAAGTGACATTTCTTGGTGTCTGTGATGATTTTTCAAGTTTTAAATCAGGCCATCTTCTTTCTTCAACTTTCTACTGAGACTTGTTGGGTTTGTTTTGTCCAAAATGATCTGGTGGGTTGAACATCATTGACCACTCACAGATAATAACAGTACAAGTATGTACATATATATATATATAGATATAGATATAGATATAGATATAGATATATATGTGACCACTGTGTGATGTCTTCTGCTTTAAGGAATCACTCGGAGCAGTTCAGGTTTGACAGCAGGTTTATTGGACACCTGGGTGATATGAAAATGGATCAGTAACGGTTCTCTCTGTGGACAGGAAAGCATGAGCTCGGTCTGAAAAGATAGCACCAAGCTAGTGTTAGTATTAGCAGTAGCGCGGAGCTTTTCCTGGCGATAAAACACAATGAAACACACCAAGGTAACTTACAAAACCATGGCGAAATTAATCCAGGACACACAATATACAAGTACACACCGCCAGCCCAACTCCCACTCTGCTTGTAAAACAGTTATCATTCTTTTCATACAGAGATTAAGACACCATTACCTCTACAGTCGATCTTTCCCAGGTCTGAGGATAACCTATAATCCATTGCTACGTAACTAGAGTGCAGTTACAAATTGCGACAGCAGATGACGTAGTCCCATTTAGCTGGATTTAAAACTGAGCCCTTTTTTACACTGTTACATATATATATATTTATCAATAACACAATACCAGGTTAAACTACTCTCTGCTCTGCAAGTTATCAGCTACGTTACTCCGCCTAGTCACTTCTTAATCTACCTGAGTTTGAAAGATGAACAGTTTATGATGTAATTTTTGGTATCATTGTGATCCTTGGCCTTCAAATCATCTGAGTAGATATCACCTCTTCCACGTTATCATATTTGGTTCAAGAGATATGGTGCAAAATACAGGCTTCAGTTGTGGTGCAATGTAAAATGGCCGCCATGAGGCGTTTATGTGATGGGTCGATAGCTGAAAATGTTCAGGGCCCGACACTGTAAAGCTGTAGCAAGTCTATAATGTGGTAGAATGTGCAGATACTGAGGTGATGAAAAGCAATTTTTGCTTCATGATCTTTGTGATTTGTAGATCACATGACAATCACTTATTCAGTTATTTAAAGTGTAGTTTAAAAGAAGCACAACATTCATTTAGACGTGTGGACCAGGTGTACTGAGGTTACATAACATTTAGACTTCCTGTCAATGGTTTCAGTTAAAAAGAAAATTGTGAGCACAAATAATGCTTGAGATAATTATGATCTTATTTAAGGTCTCTGTGCTCTGTGTCACATCCTGACAACCTGAGTAATTCACCTTTACTATAGTCTACTAAGTCTACTGTGATGTGTGTGAGCAGACACACACAGTGCTCTGCAGTACAGACTGAAAGTCAGCAGATCAGGATTCTTCTTCATGTGCTGGGTGCAGCTGGAAAATCCGGTTTTGTCAACTCTGAACAGGTGAATCTTAAAAGGTGGAACGTGCAGACGGGCGTTGGGGGATAAGATCCTTCATGACAGACTGACCAAAGAGGTATGAAGAATATCAGCCAATCATGAACTGTCCTTTTCTCTGTGTTGACAGTGTCTAACCCTTTGTCATCAGCTGTTCAAATCATAATAACCTTTAAACTCACACCAGTCACGCCACATTGGTGTGTATAGCGCGATGGAACACAGGTGAACTGAACCATGTCGGACAGATTTTATCCACCAAAACCTGTTTTCACATTTTAAAGAGATGTACAAACAGAAATGTGTCAACAAGTGTTTGATGGATTAAGCTGAAACGTTGTCCTCTCAATTCATATTGTCACCATGAGGCTCAGATTTGTAGTTAATGTTATGATTTGAGGCCTTTTGATGCTTTTTGACTGTGACTGACTGAGATTGTTTCTACCAGAATAAACTTATTTTTAAATGGGTTAGGGGTTAGGGTTAGGGGGTTGTGTTTAAATGTTGTGACAAATGATCACTTTAAAAACATCTATAAAAGGTGAGAGTCTGCCTCTGTGGCAGGTTCTGTTCACGCGTGTCATTAAAAACATCAACCTCACGTGTTAAAGGCTCATTTCAGTTCAGTCTGTGGAGCTCCACCTCCTCAGCCTCAGTCCTGGACTTTTGTGCTCATCACATGTGCAGCACCTCCCACAGGCTGGACCACATCATTACAGCTGAAGGACCACTTCTATCCATCAGTTTGATGAGTCACATCATCAGTATCAGGTACAAACAGCTGATTGTTGACCACATTCCCAAATGGCTGCTGTCTCATTTTCACCGTACATGTGTTTCCTGCTGAGGTGGTTTGATGATGTGAGTCCAACACAGTTTACAGACGACTGATCGGCTTTTATTATACCAAATATTATACCAAATGTTATACCACTTTCCAAATACATGAGTATCAGTTGTCTATTGTATATAGACCATGTATATAGTGTTGTGTGTATATATATATATAGTATGTATATTTCTTTCTATATATTTTGTATGTGAGGAGGATTTATTGATTTTCAGATTACATAAAATATTATACTTAATAAATATTTCTAGTTTATAGTTCATTGTGTTCTGTACAGGTCCACTTGTTCTGGAGGACCCCTGATGAAGCTCAGCTCAGCTCAGGGCCCCAGAGAGGTCCAGACCGGACCGGCTCTGCTCCTGGGAGCCAATCAGCTGCTGCCCCTCCTCAGACCATATAAGGAAGCTGAACTTCCTCCTTGTTCACTTTACTTTCACTTTGACTGACGGTCTGCAGCAGCAGGTACGTGTTCAGTGTGTTAGCTCATGTAGCAGTTAGCTGTAAACACAGTTCTTCTCTAATCTGACTTCTGTGTCATCATCAGACACGTGTGTGAGTTTGTGCTGAGAAATCAGAAGTAAACGGCCGAACCAGAAACCCGTTCGGGTCCAGAGATAAAGAGCTCGATGAAACCGAAAGTAAACGCGAGAGACTTGAGACACTTTGAGACAAAACGTGTATTGATCCTGTTTGAACTGTGTCATAGATCAGTGTTTGTCATCAGACTCATTTAATATGACGGTGTTTGTCCACCGAGCCGAGCCGAACCGAACCGTTGTTAAAACTGACTTCCTGTCTGTGTAAGTTCATCGCTTTTGACAGTAAAGTGCGTTGGTGCGCTTCATGGTGCATTCAGGAGCAGGTCGCAGACTCAGAAATGTGAACTCCCATGACTGCGACAGGTTTCACAGATTCAATTTTCTGTCTTATTATCTTTTGTGGAAAATACACTTCCGTCCTGCACGATACACAGAACTACACTGACATGGTTTAAAAGATTTAATAAAAAAAGATCAGATCAAATTGTTTTGTACAAACGTCACCACGTTACACGTGTGTGTGTGTGTGTGTGTGTGTGTGTGTGTGTGTGTGTGTGTGTCTGTCTGACTTTGTACATTTGGCTGCCTGTTAAAGTTTCCTGGTTTTGACGTGGACCGTCTGTTGGATTGTGACGTTTGGCAGTAAGGACTTTAGTTCTTGTGTGTTCTGTTGGGCCTTTACTGTCGTAACAATGAAGATGTGGACCTGAGGTCAGAACAAAAGGACCAGAGCAGATCTGGTCTGTAGTCTCTTTGTCAGACTTGAACATGGTTCACAAAACAACACAGAAAACAATAAACCCTTCTGCTGAACGGGGAAGAGACTGAACTTTAATTAATTCCTTAGCATGAAAAGCAGTAGCATGGATGTTAGCATGAATAGCAGTAGCATGGATTTTCGCATGAAAAGCAGTAGCATGGATGTTAGCATGAATAGCAGTAGCATGGATGTTAGCATGAATAGCAGTAGCATAGATGTTAGCATGAATAGCAGTAGCATTAATGTTAGCATGAATAGCAGTAGCATGGATGTTAGCATGACTAGCAGTAGCATGGATGTTAGCATGAATAGCAGTAGCATTGATGTTAGCATGAATAGCAGTAGCATAGATGTTAGCATGAATAGCAGTAGCATGGATGTTAGCATGAACAGCAGTAGCATGGATGTTAGCATGAATAGCAGTAGCATGGATGTTAGCATGACTAGCAGTAGCATGGATGTTAGCATGAATAGCAGTAGCATGGATGTTAGCATGACTAGCAGTAGCATGGATGTCAGCATGAATAGCAGTAGCATGGATGTTAGCATGAATAGCAGTAGCATGGATGTTAGCATGAATATCAGTAGCATGGATGTCAGCATGAATAGCAGTAGCATGGATGTTAGCATGAAAAGCAGTAGCATGGATGTTAGCAGTGGTAACGATAGCTGTCACTCAAACAGAAGTATTGTTGTGTACTGAGGAGCTGCAGAGTTTATTCAGGGTCAAACTGTCACCTGAACTTTTAATTTACTGCCTCATAACACCAGAAGTCGAGCTTGGTGGATGAAATGATCGTCTCAGGTTCTCCTGAACTCTGTCTCATTTTAGTGACAAAACGATGCAGCATTGTCAGGACAGATCATAAAAATGCCAAAACACACTGTGGAGCTTCAGATGTTGACAGGAGCAAATCTGAGTCGTGGAAATATCTTTTAAATCTCCTTCTAAAGTTTATAACATTTATTAATTGATTCACTCGTCTAACAAAACACATTTGCACTGAAATATTTTACATGCTTACAGCAGATATTGGTTTGCAATTAATTTTGATTAATTGATCACAAAGCTTGTATTTTTATTTTTTTTATATCTTGACAGCCCTAATTTAAATGTTTCTCTTCATTAATTTTACTTCTTTTCTACCAAAGTGTCCAGTTATTTCACTTTCATTCAGACATGAGCTCAGAGTCTCACTGTAAATGTTGATGTGTTATTCTCCAGTGATGGGAGGACTGTTCTCCAGATCTGATCCACCACGTGAGTTCATTTAAAATACAGAATAGTTCTTATTTATAGAAAAATCTCACATTGTTTCATGATGACTGTATGTTTTTATGATCTTTTGTGATTCCTGAACATGTTTTGTGTATTCTTCAGTTCTCAGTGAACCATGGAGGACGATTCACTGGGGGTGAGTGTGTCAGCACAAGTTAACTTGTCGTGATTGATTACTGATCGTGTCTTCATGAGATGACGTCCAGATAAACTTCACAGTTGTTTTGTGACATCTGGGAATCAAACAGAAAATGGAAAATGTATAAGAACACACAGTTCAGAGCACAAATACTGAACTAAAAAGTATTTTGAGAGAATTATCTGTGATAACTGGGCTCCATGTGTCAAACATACATGTTCAATAAACTACATGTGAGGAGCTCTTTTCCAAAACACTGTAAATCCATTTTAATAGTTTTCAGGAAAATTATATTTTTTACCTAGACCCACACATTTTGTTATTATTCAATTTATCATGTTAAAATGGTTTGTTGACTCAGCCTGAACATGTTGAACAATGTGAACAATTGTTAAATCAAAGTTTATTTCATTTATTTTCAAAACGCTATAAATCCATTGATGGTTAGTCTTTTTAAAAAAACAAGAACAACAAGAGAACGTCTGATATCAGGGACTCATACTATAACTGAATATAAATTAAGTAAATGCAAATGCATGAAATAAATAAATAACAGCCAAATAAAATAAATAGTAACATAAACTATGACAAATATTTTCAATTTCACATTTCAATATTGTCCACCACATAAAACAAATTTAAAAATAACACACATACAAATACCACTAATTAAATAAAATTGTTATTACAATACATTCAAGTCATTTAGTAACACATTTAGGCTAATAGTCATTCAGTGCCAAACCTGCAAAAAGTAATGCTAGTAATGATAACAATATTCAAGTTATTTAGTAATACATTCAAAGTAATATTTTTTTTAGTAAAGTGTCAAACCTGTAACAAGTGGGACCGATTTGTCCACTACATATAAAACAAATTACATTGTGTGTGTGTGTGTGTGTGAGAGAGATGTGCTTTGAGTGTGTGAGAGGACAGAGAGAGAGAGTGAGCGAGTGTGTGTGTGAGAGAGATCTTCATCACTTTAGCATGGATCACTCTGCATCTTCATCACTCTGGCCTGCTTTGTCAGCCACCTGATACAGTGCATCATCATAAAAAGCCCTCACCACATCAGACACACCTATTGCTCCTAAGTGCCAGCACATCGCGCTTCTTTGTGCCCTTCACAGAGGTCTGCTTTGGAAGTAACTCAGGTTTCAGGCCAGCCCACCGCTTGCCCCACTTTAATACACCATGGAAACAATACTCCCCATTGTAAGCCGTCTTTAAACCAACCTTGTTGGTACTCAAGTCAAGCATGCGTGCTTCACTGATTTTAAAGCTCCTCTTAGCCTAAACACAATCTTTTGTGGCTGACCTGTAATCAAACGCCTCCCAGTCTGTGCCATAAATGTGAACGTGGCCGAATTGCTGCAGGATGGCATGTTATCCCTGTGCTCAATTCTGCCAAAGACTCGGTCTGCTGGGAGATAACTGTGGCCCCTTACTGGAAAGGTGTGCTCTATGCCAAGGTTGGGAAAAACTGGCGAAGTTCCATGAGCATGGACACCATGTTCATGTTCTTGTTTTGCCCAAAACAAGAGTCGCTGAACAGCCAAAGTCACCGGATCTGCCAACTTTGTCCTGAAGTCGAACCTTGAGGCAGTCACTCAGCGCAGATACAATCATATTGCTGTTCTTGCTACCCTCATTTTCCTGCCACACATAGAGATGGACATCATCTTTTGTCTGTTGACTGTTCTCTCCATGGTGCACAACAACACCAAACAGGTACAGATACATCTGGCGTGAGTAATAGGCCTGTCCTATTGGAGGTTTTGGAAGGACCATGTTTTGCATCATATCAAAACAGAGGGTCACATGACCTTCAGCAACCCTGCCTAACAGGTCATAAAGCACGCGAGCTCTGCGACGATGCAAGAAGAATGATGCAGATTCCATCCTCTTCTCTGTCTCAGTTAGGTTTGGATCTGTAATCCTGATCTTGTACTTGGCACAATCAGAGCATGCATCTGTAGCTGGGTGACCGAAGCCAAGATTGAAATCCTTGGAGAACACCGAGTAATAGAGGGAGTAGCTGGTCTGAGCATGGTTCTGAGCCTCAAAGAGCTCAGCATCTTGTGCACATTCAGGTCACTGGGGAGATACTTGCGGCCTGGTTCTCCTCTCCGCCCATAATGGCTGGCCCTGCAGGTAAAAGACTGGATGAGCTCAACAATGAGTTGCCTTCTCCTGTTGTGCTCTTCACTGTGCCTTGCACCACCTCTTCTCTTGGGGCGAGCCTCAGCAGTCTGAGCATAATATTGAGCCACCTGGGACACACAGTCTTTACTGATGCCTGTGAAATTAAATTATTTAGACTGCCATATACATTGATTGGAGCCTTTCACACACTCCCCCCCCCCTCTCTCTCTCTCCAGAAGGGAGGACCTACCTTTCACTTTTTCACTCTGTCCCTCTCTCTCTATCGTCTTTACAGACGTCCTACAGTTTTTGTTAACCTCAAAGCCATTAGGAGTCACACACACACACACACACACACACACACACACACACACACACAACACAAACACACTTAGCTTCCCTTCCCCTGCTCTATAGCAATGACATCAGTAGTCTTGTATTATTAGCAGTTCTTTCCATGTCACGTTAGCATGCTTGTTTACAGCAAAGGATCTTTGTCGCAAGAGAGAAACCTACAAAACGGTATTAAACTAGCCAATTCTGAAACGAAAATTGTACTCACCAAACACTTAAATGAAGGTCGCCTTGCAAACGGGCACCTTCTCCAGGTGACTGTTGCACAAGAGACTGTACTTGACTGATACGTTCCGGTCTTTTTTTCGTTTGTTTACGTCCTGGACTTTCGGACGCTGTCTTTTCACTTGCCATATGTCCAGGAGATGAAGTATGGCCCGGTCCTGGTCAGTCTTGTTTGGTCTTCCATAAAAATGGTTAAAGTTCATCATCAGATCGTCTGGTGACAGCTTCGAAGCCTGACAGAAACCGGTCGCAGCAGCCTTGTATTGACATCCCACAGTAGGTATTAACCCGACACCTGAGTGACGAACCTTCTTTTTTTATTTCTTTCGTGGTTTTCTTTGTCCAGCTGGCATTTTCTACCACCAGATGTAGGTCTCACTGGCTCATCCAGGACATCAAAAGTGTTATTATGGTTTAAAGCACTCATTTTGAAGACTGATACACAAACAAAACTCTCTCGCTTCAGAGCACCGGCATGTTGGATTCCATAGAATGCTCACCGAATTCTGGTTGGTGAGAGGACATACCACATTTAGGCTAAAAATAGGTTCTGCGCTTGTTGCGGTTTGGAAAGGAACTGCATATTGCGGTACATTTTAAACAAGGAAATATAGCGATTTGGCATGAAACATTGATGGATCAGTGAATTCAGAATTCAGTACACAGCAAAATGGCATGACAAACCTTTTTTTTTTAATTTGGCGTTTATCGCGTTTTGGAAAAGAGCTTTTTATGTGTTGTCTGTGTTGTTGAGTGCTGCATGTTTCCCTCCATGAACAGAGACAGTCAGAGAGCTCTGCAGCATGTGAAGGACTACAAACCTCCGACTGAAGGGCAGCACATCAGGATTCTTCTTCATGGACCAGTTGGAGCTGGAAAGTCCAGTTTCATCAACTCTGTCCAGAGTGTCTTACGAGGCAGAATGTACAGACAGGCTTTGGCAGATAACGTCATTTCTACATCTGCATCTTTCACCAAAGAGGTAGGAAGAACCTTTGATTGTGTTGATAAGAGAAAAAAACACCATGTCATAAAAAAACATTACAAACCTTGGTCACACATTCTGGTTGCAGAGTGTTACGTCGGGACACAACACACGGCCTGCGGTAACTCCTGATTAACTACAAAAACTAAACACTGTCAAGTAAAACTGAGACAGACAGACAGTGTCCAGTTTACTGATGATGATTATGTCATTATGTCATTTAGAGCAAAACTTAATTTGTCACTTTCCAGGATGTTTGGTGGGTCAGGATCTCAGTCACTACACATTATAACAGCATCCATATGATTATATCAGTCAGTGGGTTCATTTAGATTAACAGGAGGACACCGGGGAAACACGTCATCATCATGACGTCTGTGTTTTTTACCATCACGCCTCTTTTGGAACTGCTTGGTTCAGTGTGAACAAAGGCGGCGTAAACGAGTGCCTTCTTGGCGGAGATAATGCAGAGGTTGCAGTCTGTCAGGCTGGATTCAGACCAAATCAGATGGTGGAAGTGTCACTCCATGGTCCATGTGTGTGATGTGTTGGGAACCCCCACTGATTAGTTTGTTGAAAGACAAAGCTGCTATCTTGTTATGCTACTAGCATGCCTGTCCTACCAGTGATTGTTGGTGACGGAGCCAAAATGTATTTTTGCTGTGAAAGGATTGTCTCCGTCCCCAGTGTCCATAGCTTCTTCCATTGTTTGTCCAAACCCATTATTAGGTCAATCTGCTGAACTGTGCATGTGAAGCATGTGAAATGACTATGCAAGATCAAAACTGTACCATGATTGAATTACCCATATGTCCATGTTTCATTTTTCATGTAATTGTGCTTTTGTTTTCTTGTTCTTTGAAGCTTCATGTAGTTCTGAGCAGTTTATGCCTCCTCATTCTGTGGTACTTTGAAAACAAGGAATACAAACTAACTAAACCAAACTGATGAATCCAAAGCTGCTGAACAAAATCTATTACAGTTAGTAAAGCTGGGTGCTGATGTGTCTGTTGTTGCTTTATATTGATCGTATCAACTGAACTTTTCTCCGTATGATCGTTACAGTTCAGAACCTACAAGATCACTAAAGGAGTCGGACAGTCCTTTTATCCTTTTGTCTTCAACGACATGATGGGTCTGGCAAGTAGCGAAGGAGTCCTTGTGGATGACGTCAAACTGGCTCTGAGGGGACACATGAGGGACGGTTACAAGGTACAGCTGCTGCAGATGTTTCTTCTACAAAATCAATCTGATTCTTTTTCTTTTTCATTTGACTGAATTTAAATGTGTTCTGATCAGCTCTAAAATTGTTTTCCAGTTCAATCCTAAATCTAAGCTGTCAGAGGACGATCCATCCTACAACAAAAACCCAAGTACCAACGACAAGGTTCATGTTCTGGTTCTGGTCATTGATGCCAGCACAGTGTCTGTGATGAAGGATGAAATTGTGAACAGGTTTCGGGACATCAGGATGGAAGCCAGGGATCTGGGTGAGAACAGGAATCTGTTTGTTTTTCTGTGTTTTTAATCGATCTGATAAAATGATCCTGATGTGGTGCTCGACACTTCAGAGTGTCCAACAGTCACTTCCTGTGGCTGTGTGTAGCGTCCATGATGACAGAGAAACAGCAGCTGTGTTTATGTCACTAACAGTAGTTTGTTTTATTCTGTTCTCCTGCAGGAATTCCTCAAGTGGCCATTTTCACCAAAATTGATGAGGCCTGTCCTGAAATCAAAGAAGATTTAAAGACTGTCTACAAGGCTCAGTACCTGAAGGAAAAGGTATGTTTAATAAGTAATATTAAGAATTAATATCTGATCTAATAGCAGTGATCTGTTTTTTCCTTATTCAAACTTTATTATAATAATAAATAATAATAATAATACATTTTATTTATAGTGCACTTTTCATCAACAATCTCAAAGTGCTACAGGTTAAAACAAAAAAAAAGATGAGCAGTTTAAGGAAAAAGAAAAGAAAAGGTTTTTAAAAAACACCTAAATTGGACCAAAAGCTTTGCTAAAAAGAAATGTCGTCACATTCACCTTTTCTAATACATGAAATATACAGTCAGCTGCAGGATTACATGCATACGAGTTATCAGTGTTATGTGTGTTATCACAGAGGTGTGTGTTGTTGTTCCACACACCAGTGATGTGCAGTGAAATATTTGCCTTGGTAGGCAGTGACCTGTCAATGAGGCTCATGTCTACCTTCAGTTAAAGCAGCAGCCGCATTAATCTCATGCATGGAGAGACTAAATAAAGTCTTTATTAGTTCGACTATAAATCAACAAATATGGGCTTGACATTAACGTGTGTCCAGGACAAGTACTCTCTGTTTGGACAAATGAAATGGCTCACACAGGTGTCTGATCAGAAAAGTGACAATAAATGTGATGTCTACTGTTACATTATCTGAAGATAAACTGTGTACTATATCTCTGAAGCATTGAACATCAAGACAAACAGGAAGTCAGACATGCATAGTGCATCCGGTCAGTTTTCAAAAGACTCAACAGCACAATGAAGTCTGAAATATTAACAGTTAACACATTTAAAACTTGTTAAACAAGCCAATCCTTTTTGATATTTTTCAACTGAAAACAGGTGAGGTGAGGTTTGATGCAAAAAGTACCTCATGCAGAGAGTGCAGAGACAGTCTGATCATGGGACAAAGTTACAAATGACGTGCAAGTCACATGTTTAATGAACGTCATCATTTATCATTTACTTTTTTGCATTATTTTGACATAATTTGGGGATTATTTTTTATTCACATATTGAAAATATGCATAAAAACAAGTGTATGGAAAGCCACCTATAGAGAGGAAGAAGACGTGTCAAATGAGGACAATCGTGGACACTTTCAGCCCTTCTTTGATAAAGAGTAAAAACAGTGTTGAAAGCCTCAGTACATACCAGAAGTGACAAGGGTAGTTTTAAGAAAATTATAAAAATGCTTCAAAAGTTAAATCTTGTCTTTCCATGTATCTGACTAATTACTGCATGAAGTGGCCGTGATTGTTAGAATGTCATTACTACGGTGGCCGACAAGGGTCAAACGGACGGCAACGGCCCAATACGTCTCAGTTCGAGAAAACAGCTTCAAGTACAGAAACGATGCAAAATCACAAACTCAAACACAAGTCTAAACGAGGTACAAAACGAGGAACGTGGTGCAAATGAAAAAACGTGCTGCAAATAACAAAGACAAATGCATCATCATCAAACGCGCTGCAAATAGAGAAACGATCTGCAAACGAAAAACGATCTGCAAACAAAAAACGATCTGCAAACGAAAAACGATCTGCAAATGAAAAATGATCTGCAAACGAAAACGATCTGCAAACGAAAACGCTGCATTACCTGTCACTACAAATGGAAGTGCTCCAAACCTGCAGGGGGCGTAAAAAGCTCAATGGAGAGACAGAACAGCTGACTGAATCACAACGGCCACGCAGAGGCTTTTTAATGTACTATTAAAATGGGTGTTTTATATCAATCTCTAATCATCTTGTCTTACTAAGCAGGCTAATCTACATGCAAATGTGCAGCCTTGTAACTTCTGGTGTAAAATCCAATAAGATAAACGTCACGTAATGTGCAGCGTTGTACAGTGATAGAAACATAATATATATATAAAAGTCACATTACCGTTCCTGCTGTATTTTCATGCAACGTTGTGGTTCACTTCCGTTTGTAGTGACAGGTAATGCAGCGTTTTCGTTTGCAGATCGTTTTTCGTTTGCAGATTGTTTTTTGTTTGCAGATCATTTTTCGTTTGCAGGTTGTTTCTCTATTTGCAGCGCATTTGATGATGATGCATTTGTCTTTGTTATTTGCAGCACGTTTTTTCATTTGCACCACGTTCCTCGTTTTTACCTCATTTAGACTTGTGTTTGAGTTTGTGATTTTGCATCGTTTCTGTACTTGAAGCTGTTTTCTCGAACTGAGACGTATTGGGCCGTTGCCGTCCGTTTGACCCTTGTCGGCCACCGTACGGTACTACTGTTACATTAACTGTTGATTAACTTATTAACTACAGGAAGCTGCTGAAAATCTTGTTTTCGGAAAATAAAATCAAGCAGAGTTTAGTTAATTTTAGTTCAGTGCCTTTACTGGAAAGACTTTAAGTTTCATAGTATAGTCCTACCACTGCCTTCCTTTTAACTGATCTCTGGCCAATAACTGATCTACTTAATGGTGCTATTTGTAAGAAAAGTTGACTTTTGAGTTTTATTCTCAACTCGTCAAATACTGATGCTGTGGGATGGTGGCCAACCCCTCCTACAATCCTAAGAGGTCAGTAATTGACGAGTCACGAATGAGACTCTATAATCTGTTTTTCTTACAAATAGTACCTTTTAAAGAGGTCAGTATTAGTCCAACTGATCAGATGGGTGCTGTAAGAACAAATGCTTTTACTGTTCTGAGCTGTAAACTGAAAACAAGATTTTCGTTTTTTTTAACACAGATTGAGAAGTTCAGTTCAAAATTGGGAATTCCAGAGAACTGCATCTTCCCTGTGAAGAACTACCATAAAGAAAACAACCTCAACAGTGATGCTGACTCGCTGATCCTGAGCGCCCTGACGGAGATGATAAATTGTGGAGATGACTACATCAACTTAAACAAGAGTAACGAGAGACTGACACATTTCAGTGAGGAATAAACAGGCTGTATGTCATGATGGAAAATAACCTGTGACAACATTAATCTGCAACATTAAGCAGCAGTTTGTATATGATGTCATGACTTTTCTAACTTATTAGTTATTAGTCCTCTCAGAAACAGCCAGCTGATACAGTTTAATGTGTTACTAAACAACCAGGAGGAGCTGCTGTCAGCTCTCATCAGGCTCAGATGATGACTGGTCACATGACCTGTTTCTTTTATTTAAATGTTGAATTGTTGTGGTTTTATTATTTATGGGTTTTTATGTTTTTTCTCTATGTTCCTCTTTTTTGTCACTATGGATCTTCTTATCGGTCTGAAATAAAGTCTGTATTGAATTAAAACTGTTTGTTGTGTTCATTCCTGTTGTGTTCATTCCTGTTTTGTTCAGAATGTTGAGTCTCCCTCATTGGGGGTTCAGGTTTTAGGTTCAGTCAAACTGCTCTTCATCAAACCAGGTCCCTGTGAGAACTGATCCAGAACAACTTGTGACTCAGGTTTGAATCTACATGTAGTTAACATTCCCTATTTGGTTAAATTGTTTTTGTTAATTTTTTCTGTCCTTTTTATTGTTCACCTTTGAATATAAATCATCCATAACATGTCATTCAGTCTGAGTTAATCCTGTTCCTCCAGATTTTCGCCAACGGTACACTGTCTCACACGGGGCACCATATATAGAACTTAATACAACATTAATAGGGAGTTTTGAGTTAAATTTGGCTGTCAGGAATAATGAATGATTACCAGGGATAATTATTAATTATGATAAATGATAACATACAATTTACATTAGATCACTTTAGGGGCACCACCCTTGGAGAGGGGAAAAGAGCCAATTCACCAAACCAGTCTAATAAAAAGGTACTAAACTGTCAGTTTGTAACTCTAATAAATAAAGGACAACACAGTTTAGAATGTTTTACTTATATACTTTTACTTTATATGTGGCGGACCCTGCCACCTTTCTAGCTTCCAACAGTGTTCTGTGACCTTATTTTCCTCTGAGAACAGCTTGTTTATTCACTTATGGTTAAAAAAAACTAAAAAACTAAATAGAGCTACTGTAAGGACAGGATTTCTTAATATTTAGTTTAATTTCTTTTTCATATACTGGTTTGCCTGTTGCTAAAATCTTCACAACTGGCCTGTTGAAGCGGTTTGCGTATAGTACCGGTTCTGAAGTAGGGACTTTATTGCACTTACTGAGATTTAATCTGCTACTAACCCCATTCACACTGCTGTTTGGCTTCAGTGCACCAGTTCTCCGCATCTGTCCCAGTGTGAATATCTCGGATGCGTTAGGGGTGAAATTTCGCTCCGGCGCTGATCCGCCTCTGGAGGTAGTATCAGGGCCGCATTATTGGCGAACGAACCAGTGTGAACGGATTTAAGCCAGCTTCGCGTATCGAGGGCGTGTCGGTCTGACAGTCGGTTAACTACACAGGTCCTTCACTCAACTAAATACAGAGAAATGTCCCACAAAGCAACGTTACAGGACCAAACAAAAGTAACGTAGTAACTGTTACTGTCTTTGGCAACTTATATGAGGAAAAGAATACCACGGATATACGTGGAGAAGCGTCTGTCCTCTTGTCTGTCCTCCTGTCTGTCTGACCGACTCTTCGTCACATTTCTCCCTGAAAAACAGCGTCTGTTACCGGCAAAAAACTTTACCTCACCGAGTGTTTGTGATGAAAATAAATCTCTGCGACCGTCAGACCTCCAGACCTCCAGGCCGAGACTTCAATGAACTTCTTCCCCCGAGTGAATCAGCGTCCAGTTTACTAATGATGATTATTTAATTATGTCATTTAGAGCGGAAAACGCAACTTTGTCACTTCCCAGGATGTTTGGTGGGTCAGGATCTCAATCACTACACATTATAACAGCATCCATATGATTATAAACTATCCGCAGGTGTAGATTGACAGGGGGACACCTGGGAAACACCTTGAAAATACACCGACGTCATCATCATGACGTGTACCGTCACGCCTCTTTAGGAGCCGCAGCGCCGGATTTCTGTGTGAATTCACGTTGGTTTCTTCTTTAATGTGGAGCTGCTTCGCTCCGTGTGAATCACCATCGGCGGAGAATTGGCGAACCGCCGCTGCGGAGATAATGCGTCTTCTCCTGTGTGAATGGGGTTAATGACTTCAAGGCTGCCAGGTGGAAGAAATTGATTGCTCTACACAGGGGGTTCTCCATTGTTAAACAAGCTGTCTAAACAACAATCACTTTGGTTGGGTATGGTTTTGCTTTGCTAGACACTGTAGCTTAGCTTGGGGATTACACTGGCCTAACCAAACAGTGTGCTGGCCTACACTATAAGGGGTGTAGGAGGTGCACTACTATAATACATGCAATAAAAGCTGCAAGCAGCGATGAACGGGCCCTCGCAGTCCACGCGTGTCGGCGAGTACTGCCGTCACGGTGTGCAGCAATTGTGGCCTGCTGCCTGCTGTATACTGCATGCTGAATGCGTTGACTGTTGCAAGCGTGGGCTGCTACAGGCAAGATGAAAGAAGATACCCAGAAGTTAGAAGAAGCTGAATCAAGTAACAATCCTGAATAAAGAGGGTAACGTGCCTCTTTTGAGACAAAGTATGCAAACTGAGAAAGAACTCCACCCCACCTTGTTTCACTCTACTTTTGGTATTTTTGGGTGATTTTTTGCTAAGCTCAATAAATGACACCTTAATTGACAATATCTGACTTCCTGTTGAGTTTGGGTTATTGGTCCAATAGGTCCTCACCCTGGCAACACATCACCCCCACTCTCATCCGCCTTCATTGGCTCCCAGTCAAATCACGCATCTCATACAAAATTCTCCTTCTGACCTATAAATCCCTCCATTCCCTTGCCCCCCAATATCTGTCTGACCTCCTCCACCCCTATACCCAATCTTGGACCCTACACTCATCAGGCACACACCAGCTCTCCATCCCTCACACCAAACTTCAAACCCTCGGCAACAGAGCCTTCTGTGTGACAGCCCCCACTCTCTGGAACACTCTCCCAGCTGAAATCCGCAAACAGACTTCTCTGGAGACCTTCAAAAAAGACTTAAAAACCCATCTTTTTAATAAGGCCTATCAGCTCTAGGTCCAGCCCCATCAATCAACTTTCCTATCTCTTTATCTTATTGAATTTATTGTGTTTATCCATTTATTCTTTGTTTGTTACTGTTAAGTCTCTTGTCATTGTAAAGTGTCCTTGGGTACCTTGAAAAGCGCTATATAAATAAAATGTATTATTATTATTATTCATTGTGCTTCTGGTCATGATAGACATGCTCATTGACTATTGTACATATTGGTGAAACATGCCAGTGAAGTGATTTTTTGGGTTATTTTGCGATAAAAGCACCCCCTTGAGGCCGAGTTGCACAAAGTTTTGCCTAAGGGACTCATGGGGAAATAGGAACCTGACTTTCATGCCATTCGGACACACCAATGTGGAGATATGCATCATTTCCTGTTGAGACCAAAGTCTACAGGAAGTTGTTATTTATTAACTTGAGTATTCTTTGGAATATCAAAATTCTGTTTGCAATGTTTTGTCAGGAGTATCCACAGATGGTATGTGCAAATTTTTGTGCGCATCGGGCAAACAGCCTATGAGTACGGCGAAAAAGTTGATTTTCCATATTTCGCGATTTTGCCGAAAAAAGTAGAGGCGGAAATGGGCGCGGCCTATATCAGCCGACTCAGCTCGATTCAGGGAACGCGTGGATATAAGGTTTTTGAATGTGCGACAAACTACGTATATGAGACTTATGGCGTCCATTTGTTGTAGCGCCACGTACTGGTGGCCGTGCGACGGAAGTTTAATTGGCCCCTAGAACATAAACATTTTCGCCACTTCTGACAGGATCACCAATTTGTACGCGTTTCCCGCAATGTTCAGTCCTCCAAAAATGCATTTCTTTCAGCCCAAGAAAAATAATAATAATTAAAGCTGCAAGCAGCGATGAACGGGCCCTCGCAGTCCACGCCTGTCGGCGAGTACTTGCGTCGCCGTGTGCAGCAATTGCTGCCTGCTGCCTGCTGCCTGCCTGGTGTTGATGTTCTTCGCAGGCACAAGGGGAAGAACATCAACACCTGAGGGGTGCCCTCAAAACTTGTGGTTATCCCAACTGGACCTTTGTGAAAACTGCAGCAGGTTCCAGAAGGAACACCAAAGTGGTGGAGGAACAAAAGCAGGACAAACGAAAGAACATTGTCATCCCGTATGTGTCTGGGGTATCAGAGAAACTCAGGAGGATTTTTAGCAAACATTGCATCCCTGTGTATTTCAAACCCAGCAACACACTCAGACAGAGACTGGTACATCCCAAAGACCGAACACCACACACCCACAAAAGCAATTTGGTGTACGCAGTGCAATGTAATGAGGAATGCAAAGATTTTTACATTGGTGAGACAAAACAACCACTACACAAACGCATGGCCCAACACAGAAGATCTAACTCCTCAGGCCTAGACTCTGCTGTCTATTTGCACCTCAAGGAAAAAGCTCACTCCTTTGAGGACAATAATGTTCACATCTTGGACAGAGAGGATAGATGGTTTGAAAGAGGAGTAAAAGAAGCCATCTATGCAAAAATTGAAAAACCATCTCTAAACAGAGGAGGGGGTCTGCGACACCACCTATCTCCAATTTACAATGCTGCCCTTTCATGTCTTCCCAGGAGATTCAACAACTTAGCCTCTAAGAATAACGGCTGTGCACAGAGGGTGTAATGGTCCCCGTAATTTGTGACGGCAATGATCTTGACTGCTGGTGAAGTTTACGAATTTATTTGCTCTTTCAACATGACAGTACATGTAAAACTTGGCAAAACTACTATCACCTATAAACTCCGACCACCGTAAGAGCTTGTGCCTCATTACGGGTCCATTAAACTGAAACTTTATCCACAGGCTAAGCAATATAACCTTCTCTCATAGGCGCTATAGCCTTACTGACGATTCCACTGGCACACGTGACATAAACAGTGCGCTGCCTTATGGCCTTATCAAAATAAAAGCTTCCTTTTCTACCTTAATGCATGGGATGGCGTAAGGCCTCTTTACTTTGTGAAATACATATTAATAAGAAAACAGAATATCAGTGTCAAAAAATAAAATACCTGAAATATTAATCAGATAAATTCACCTAAAATAATAAACCCTTTAGGTGGTTATTTACAGAGGGCCTCATGTGACTCCAACGACTGTCGTTACAACACAATAGAACACTAACGAAGTCGAAACCAACTTTCCACCATCCCCAACGACCATACTAACGACTGTCGTTTGGCAATAATGGAGCACATACAACCCATAGGCCTCAGTGGCCTTGTGCCCGCCTCCTGAGAGGTTAAATAGCTGGACCTCCACACCGGCTAGTTGGACTAGTCCCAGCCTAGTCAAGGGAGCAGGAACTGATGAAGCCTCTCGGATGAGAAGTGAAACGTCTTCAAGACAAAAACCAAATCCAGTTGCTTTCGATTCAATTTCCATGTGTGTGTGTATATATATATATATATATATATATATATATATATATATATATATATATATATATAGGCAGTGTATATATATATATACACTGCCTATAAAAAGTATTCACCCCCCTTGGCTTTTTACCTATTTTGTTACATTAGAGCCTTTAGTTCAATGTTTTTTTTAATCTGAATTTTATGTGATGGATCAGAACACAACAGTCTAAGTTGGTGAAGTGAAATGAGAAAAATATATACATAAAACAATTTTTTAGAAATAAAAAAATTAAAATTGGCACATGCATATGTATTCACCCCCTTTGTTATGAAGCCCACAAAAAGCTCTGGTGCAACCGATTACCTTCAGAAGTCACATAATTAGTGAAATGATGTCCACCTGTATGCAATCTGTGTCACATGATCTGTCAGTACATATACACAGCTTTTTTGAAAGGCCCCAGAGGCTGCAACACCTAAGCAAGAGGCACCACTAACCAAACACTGCCATGAAGACCAAGGAACTAGGACGGAGGTTCACCTTCCAGCAGGACAATGACCCCAAACACACCGCTAAAGCAACACTTGAGTGGTTTAAGGGGACACATGTAAATGTGTTGGAATGGCCTAGTCAAAGCCCGGACCTCAATCCAATAGAAAATCTGTGGTCAGACTTAACGATTGCTGTTCACAAGCGCAAACATCCAACTTGAAGGAGCTGGAGCAGTTTTGCAAGGAGGAATGGGCAAAAATCCCAGTGGTAAGATGTGGCAAGCTCATAGAGACTTATCCAAAGCGACTTGGAGCTGTGATTGCCGCAAAAGGTGGCTCTACAAAATATTGACTTTAGGGGGTGAATAGTTATGCACATTGACTTTTTCTGTTATTTTGTCCTATTTGTTGTTTGCTTCACAATAATGATAATAATAAAAAAACATCTTCAACGTTGTGGGCATGTTCTGTAAATTAAATGATGCAAATCATCAAACAATCCATGTTAATTCCAGGTTGTAAGGCAACAAAACTTAAAAAATGCCAAGGGGGGTGAATACTTTTTATAGGCAGTGTATATATATATATGTATATATATATATGTGTGTGTGTATATATATATATATATATATATATATATATATATATATATATATATATATATATATATATATATATATCCACAAACTCTGCAAGTTATCAGCTATGTTACTCCGCCTAGTCACTTCTTAATCTACCTGAGTTTGAAAGATGAACAGTTTATGATGTAATTTTTGGTATCATTGTGATCCTTGGCCTTCAAATCATCTGAGTAGATATCACCTCTTCCACGTTATCATATTTGGTTCAAGAGATATGGTGCAAAATACAGGCTTCAGTTGTGGTGCAATGTAAAATGGCCGCCATGAGGCGTTTATGTGATGGGTCGATAGCTGAAAATGTTCAGGGCCCGACACTGTAAAGCTGTAGCAAGTCTATAATGTGGTAGAATGTGCAGATACTGAGGTGATAGTCAAGGACACTATGTTCAGACCAATTCGTTCGTTCAATTTTTTTGGGGATTTGTAAAACTATATATTTTTGGAATCCTTACAGACCAAAGAATCAGAAAATCTTTGATTGACAATTTTCAGAAGTCATTAATGCAGTCAATTTGGGTCCTGAAAATGGTGTACTATTACACTAAAAACGCCACAGGCTAATTTGCTGTTGTCTTGCCTTAGAGATCATTTAAGTAAATCTGAGGTAAAAATGTTTGAGGAAAAGTTGTTATACAGCATTTTTAGATAGTTCAAAGGGTCCTTAATAGAAATCCACCGTATAACACTTAATTCTGGTCCCCAGTTTCTCAGAATTTTTCATTCAAAAACGGATATCTTGCTCTCAGGCGAGAAAATACTGGTAGATAGGGTAAAAAAAATAACTTTTCTGTATCACCCCAAAACTTTCCCAGTTTTTCACCTACATTAAGACAAGTATTTTTTGTATTACAAGTTTTCTGAAATTTAATGTTTAAATATGCAAATGAGGCTTAATCTACTGAAATATGCGCTAATATGATAATTTTCTATTCTTGACACGTACACATTTGATGAAGCCACCTTAAAAATTAGCATTGCTGTTTAATGATATAGTTGTAGCCAGCTAGTAAAGAAGGTCCCTCTAAACACCATGAAGGTGTTAGCCAACATGTTAGAATGTTAGCAATTATGGAATTTAACTTAGCTTCGGGAATCCCGGATATTTTGTTTTATCGTTTTAGTGGGGCTGCTTAGCTGAAAAATTGTGTACTTTGTGCAGAAAGCTAGCCTGGCTAATGCCAGACTATATCACAATGAGATATAGTCTGGGGACCACCTATTAATTTTCCTGTAGAGGAGACGATGACAGACTAATGTCTCTAAACAGAGACTATGATGAGGTCATTCTGGGTTTTTTTGACACATACAAGGCTGATTCGTTGAAGCATGTCACAAGGCAGAAAAGAAGATGAGGAAATGATCCTATCCAGTACCAAATTAGAGATGATACAAACATCAAGAACATTCCAATGAGCCGTTTACTTTCCCATGACCAGACAAAGGCAGATCTCACAGAGTATCTGGCATCAAAGACCATTGAATACAGTAAGAACTCCCCCAAGCTCATCATATCCTCTGCTGCAGGACACTCAAGTAGCAACATCCAGCTGCACTTTGAAAGGAACAACCATGAAGAAGCAGATACCTTGTTGATTTATCATGCAGTTTTGGCATCACATCGAAACCTCTCTGATGCAAAGCTGATGTTCTTCTCTCCTGACACTGATGTCCTATTAGCCCTAGAAGCCCTCCACCTGTGACCTGGACCCATTTCCCTCAGCCCTGATAAAAAGTAATTCCTCTGCAATAAGTCCCATGATCACCAAAATCATCAATCAGTCCCTCTGGTCCAGCCATGTCCCCACGTCTCTGAAAACTGCTGTCATCAAGCCACTACTCAAAAAGCCCAGCCTTGACCCCGAAGCACCTGCCAACTACCGCCCCATCTCCAACCTCCCTTTCCTATCAAAGGTGTTGGAAAAGGTAGTTTCTGCCCAACTCCACAACCATCTCATAACAAACAGTCTTTTTGAGAAGTTCCAGTCTGGTTTCCGCTCTGGCCACAGTACAGAAACTGCCCTGGTCAGGGTCACCAATGACCTGCTGATGACGGCTGATGCTGGCTCTCCATCACTTCTCATCCTTCTCAACCTCACCGCAGCATTTGACACCGTGGACCACCACATCCTTCTACACCGCCTCCACTCCTCCATTGGACTCTCTGATACTACCCTGGCCTGGTTCACATCATATCTCACAGACAGAACAGAGTATCCCTGGGTGGGGCCAAATCGGACACACACTCTGTCACCTGTGGTGTCTCTCAAGGATCAGTTCTTGGCCCCACCCTCTTCACACTGTACATGCTACCCCTTGGTCATGTCATCAGCCGGCATGGAATATCTTTCCACTGCTACGCTGATGACACCCAACTCTATATCAAAACAGATCCAACCCCCTCTGTAGCCATTTCCACACTTTCCACCTGCCTGGAGGAGATAAAGGCGTGGATGATGGCTAACTTCCTGCAACTCAACAGCTCAAAAACAGAAGCCATTCTTGTTGGCACTCCACACCAGACCTGGTCATCCACTATCACCAGCATCACCTTCTCCAGCCATGACATCCACCTCTCATCCTCAGTCACAAACCTCTGTGTCAGAATGGACCCTCACCTGACTTTTGAGGCCCACATTAAACATCTTTTCAAAACCTCCTTCTTCCACCTCCGGAACATTGCAAAACTCCGCCCCATACTCACTCTCCCCGATGCCGAAAAACTTGTCCACGCCTTTGTCTCCTCCAGGCTGGACTACTGCAACGCACTCCTCATCGGGATCCCCAGCAAGAACATCCAGCAGCTGCAGTACATCCAGAGCTGTGCTGCCAGGATCCTGATGGGGGTGCGGAAGTACCACCATATCACACCCATCCTCAAATCTCTCCACTGGCTTCCTGTCCAGTACAGGATTGAATTCAAAGTTTCCCTTCTGTCCCACCAGTGTCTCCATGGCACTGCCCCCTATACCTCAAACAACTTATCACCCCTCATTCCTCCTCACGCCATCTCCGCTCTGGGACAAGCCAACCTCCTCTAACCTCTGAGGACAAGGCTTTGAACTATGGGCGACCACGCTGTCTGTGGAATGCACTCCCTGTCCATCTAAGGGCTCCACAGACTGTGGACTCTTTTAAAAAAAAGGCCTTAAAACTCAAAAAATCTAAGGAAAACACACAAAAAAATAAAAAAATAAAGATGTCCTCCATTGACGGGGGGTGTTGGTGGGTAAAACAAACAACAACATTAAGGCAGCTATTTGGCATTAAAAGATAAAATAAAACCCCAAATATGGGTCAATGATCATCTAAATCTATTTGGCATGATTTCTTGCCATCCAACATGACAATTTGAATGCTAGAAATTAAATTCTAGGTAATCCTGGAGTTGTAAGATTGAGAAATTAGTATTTAAAGGCGGCCATTTTGAAAATCCAAGATGGCCGCCAAATTGACCTTGGAAAATTGTCAATCAAACTTTTTCTGATTGTCCATACTCTAAGGTTTCCAAAAATATATAGTTTTCATAATCCCCCAAAAAATTGAACGAAATTACACAAGGAAACTGACTATGATGAAAAGCAATTTTTGCTTCATGATCTTTGTGATTTGTAGATCACATGACAATCACTTATTCAGTTATTTAAAGTGTAGTTTAAAAGAAGCACAACATTCATTTAGACGTGTGGACCAGGTGTACTGAGGTTACATAACATTTAGACTTCCTGTCAATGGTTTCAGTTAAAAAGAAAATTGTGAGCACAAATAATGCTTGAGATAATTATGATCTTATTTAAGGTCTCTGTGCTCTGTGTCACATCCTGACAACCTGAGTAATTCACCTTTACTATAGTTAAAGTCTACTGTGATGTGTGTGAGCAGACACACACAGTGCTCTGCAGTACAGACTGAAAGTCAGCAGATCAGGATTCTTCTTCATGTGCTGGGTGCAGCTGGAAAATCCGGTTTTGTCAACTCTGAACAGGTGAATCTTAAAAGGTGGAACGTGCAGACGGGCGTTGGGGGATAAGATCCTTCATGACAGACTGACCAAAGAGGTATGAAGAATATCAGCCAATCATGAACTGTCCTTTTCTCTGTGTTGACAGTGTCTAACCCTTTGTCATCAGCTGTTCAAATCATAATAACCTTTAAACTCACACCAGTCACGCCACATTGGTGTGTATAGCGCGATGGAACACGTGACACGTTTGGCGAGACAGGTGAACTGAACCATGTCGGACAGATTTTATCCACCAAAACCTGTTTTCACATTTTAAAGAGATGTACAAACAGAAATGTGTCAACAAGTGTTTGATGGATTAAGCTGAAACGTTGTCCTCTCAATTCATATTGTCACCATGAGGCTCAGATTTGTAGTTAATGTTATGATTTGAGGCCTTTTGATGCTTTTTGACTGTGACTGACTGAGTTTGTTTCTACCAGAATAAACTTATTTTTAAATGGGTTAGGGGTTAGGGTTAGGGGGTTATGTTTAAATGTTGTGACAAATGATCACTTTAAAAACATCTATAAAAGGTGAGAGTCTGCCTCTGTGGCAGGTTCTGTTCACGCGTGTCATTAAAAACATCAACCTCACGTGTTAAAGGCTCATTTCAGTTCAGTCTGTGGCGCTCCACCTCCTCAGCCTCAGTCATGGACTTTTCTGCTCATCACATGTTCACAGCGCCTCCCACAGGCTGGATCACATCATTACAGCTGAAGGACCACTTCTATCCATCAGTTTGATGAGTCACATCATCAGTATCAGGTACAAACAGCTGATTGTTGACCACATTCAAATGGCAGCTGTCTCACTTTCACCGTACATGTGTTTCCTGCTGAGGTGGTTTGATGATGTGAGTCCAACACAGTTTACAGACGACTGATCGGCTTTTATTATACCAAATATTATACCAAATATTATACCACTTTCCAAATACATGAGTATCAGTTGTCTATTGTATATAGACCATGTATATAGTGTTGTGTGAATATATATATATAGTATGTATATTTCTTTCTATATATTTTGTATGTGAGGAGGATTTATTGATTTTCAGATTACATAAAATATTATACTTAATAAATATTTCTAGTTTATAGTTCATTGTGTTCTGTTCAGGTCCACTTGTTCTGGAGGACCCCTGATGTCTGTGTAAGTTCATCGCTTTTGACAGTAAAGTGCGTTGGTGCGCTTCATGGTGCATTCAGGAGCAGGTCGCAGACTCAGAAATGTGAACTCCCATGACTGCGACAGGTTTCACAGATTCAATTTTCTGTCTTATTATCTTTTGTGGAAAATACACTTCCGTCCTGCGCGATACACAGAACTACACTGACATGGTTTAAAAGATTTAATAAAAAAAGATCAGATCAAATTGTTTTGTACAAACGTCACAACGTTACACGTGTGTGTGTGTGTGTGTGTGTGTGTGTGTGTGTATGTGTGTGTGTCTGTCTGACTTTGTACATTTGGCTGCCTGTTAAAGTTTCCTGGTTTTGACGTGGACCGTCTGTTGGATTGTGACGTTTGGCAGTAAGGACTTTAGTTCTTGTGTGTTCTGTTGGGCCTTTACTGTCGTAACAATGAAGATGTGGACCTGAGGTCAGAACAAAAGGACCAGAGCAGATCTGGTCTGTAGTCTCTTTGTCAGACTTGAACATGGTTCACAAAACAACACAGAAAACAATAAACACTTCTGCTGAACGGGGAAGAGACTGAACTTTAATTAATTCCTTAGCATGAAAAGCATTAGCATGGATGTTAGCATGAATAGCAGTAGCATTGTATTTAGCATACATAGCAGTAGCATTGTATTTAGCATACATAGCAGTAGCATAGATGTTAGCATGAATAGCAGCTGCATGGATGTTAGCATGAATAGCAGTAGCATGAATGTTAGCATGAATAGCAGTAGCATGGATGTTAGCATGAATAGCAGTAGCATTTATCTTAGCATGAATAGCAGTAGCATGGATGTTAGCATGAATAGCAGTAGCATAGATGTTAGCATAAATAGCAGTAGCATGGATGTTAGCATGAATAGCAGTAGCATTGTACTTAACATGAATAGCAGTAGCATAGATGTTAGCATGAAGAGCAGTTGCATGAATGTTAGCATGAATAGCAGTAGCATGGATGTTAGCATGAATAGCAGTAGCATTTATCTAAGCGTGAATAGCAGTAGCATGGATGTTAGCATGAATAGCAGTAGCATTGTTGTTAGCATGAATATCAGTAGCATAGATGTTAGCATGAACAGCAGTTGCATGGATGTTAGCATGAATAGCAGTAGCATGGATGTTAGCATGAATAGCAGTAGCATTGTATTTAGCATGAATAGCAGTAGCATAGATGTTAGCATGAGTAGCAGTTGCATGGATGTTAGCATGAATAGCAGTAGCATGAATGTTAGCATGAATAGTAGTTGCATTGATGTTAGCATGAGATTTTCACTGTAAATGTTGATGTTATTCTCCAGTGATGGGAGGACTGTTCTCCAGATCTGATCCACCACGTGAGTTTATTTAAAATACAGAATAGTTCTTATTTATAAAAAAAATCTCACATTGTTTCATGATGACTGCATGTTTTTGTGATCTTTTGTGTTTCCTGAACATGTTTCGTGTATTCTTCAGTTCTCAGTGAACCATGGAGGACGATTCACTGGGGGTGAGTGTGTCAGCACAAGTTAACTTGTAGTGATTGATTACCAGGCACGGACTGGCCCATCTGGACACTCTGTTGATTTCCAGATGGCCTGGCGGGAGCCAGGCCAGGCCATGCTGGCAATAAATGAAATTCAGCCAATGGCCTGCTGTTGCCAGGCAGAACACTTCTAACAGCACAGTACACAAGTTAGTTGCTTTATGGCACGCCATCACACTGCGATGATAAGAAAGTGGATGGAAATGGATCCCGGGCCCGGCAGCATAAAGAGAGGAGGAAAAAGGAAAGGTGGCCATGAAAGGGAGAGAGATAGTAAAAGGAAGGCCCTAGAGAAGGAGGGGGCAAAATGTCATAAAATTACAGAGTTGTTTAGACCCCCACCCCCACCCCTCGCCAGCAATGTGGATGATGCAGCAGCGACAAGGAAGTTTATAAACGCCAGTAAGTTTATCAACGCCACACCAATGCTTGTCAGACCATTGATGACCATCGACAATATGCAGGGAGAAATTCATGAAGTAATTATTTAACACCTTTGCCCAGGGTGGTGAAAATGTAATGCCAATTTTAATGCAAAAAATATTAGGGGGGCGTGACTAGGGTTGAGCACCGAAACTCGGTTCCAGTAGGGTACCGGTTCCGACATAAACGGTTGTAACGAGATCGAATAAGAACGCAAATTTCGGTGCCTCATTTCGGTGCCTGACTTTTTTTAACACCCCATGGGGTTGCGGGCGGCGTCGACCTGCGTGACGTCAGTGCCGCTACGCTGCACACTTGTTGATCAGATCATCAGGACTGATAGCAGCGAGAGGATCAATGAAGATGCCGAAGGCAAAAAGATCCAAGGTTTGGCTACATTTCACATCCAAGGATTCAGACTCTGCAACATGCAACAGATGCAATAAAGCGATATCGTGCAAAGGAGGTAACACCTCAAATTTAACGACTCACTGACGACTCACAGTGTTTATTTAAAAGCCGAACAATGCACCATGTTCGATAGCCTACGTGATGCAAGGCCAAGCACTTCAGCAGCAGCAGCCGGACTCCCAGCCCTGCCGGTGTGGTGGTGGACATCACAGAGGATGATGATGATGACAGTCACAGCAGCCTTTCCTCTTCGGGTAAATCCAGTAATTTAACGCAAATCTTGAATATCAAGTAGGCTAGCTGCTAGCAAACACCGTGGCCATTCAACAGTGTGTGTGACATCGTGTGCTATGTGCTAAACTTCAACTCAGTGTCCGCTGACTTTCTGCTTAATGTGAAACTCACAACAAGTCGTGCATGCAAATGTTTAAATGTGCACTACTGTTGTGCAATATTTGTGTTTTATATATGTATCTATTTTAATATTTAAGGTTGCACTGTTCAGTTCAGGTCATTAGGAGGACTAAATGGAGATTAGATTACCCTGGTAGTAATCTCTATTAATCTTCAGTACTTATATTTGATACAATATTGTTTTATTTGATATGACGTAAATGTGAATTCTTATTTTATATTATTTTAAATTATATTGCTTTATTTTATATTGTGTTTAAATTGGCCCTGGAAATAAAAGGGTATTGTTTTTTGACAAAGTGTGTGCGTTTTCGTTTTTTTAAGCACCGGTTCGAGAACCGTTTTAGCACCGGAACCGTTTAAAAAGTACCGAGTAGGCACCGGTATCTGATAAAACCCAAACGATACCCAACCCTAGGCGTGACCCCTAAAAATCCACAGGTGCCAGGTGGGTTGCAGGGAGCCTGAAAGCACTGTCTACCTCTTCAGGTATCTGCTGTCTGTAATCTGTCTAAACTGAGTGTCTTTTTTCCAATATTTAATGTTACTGAAATAAGTTGAAGTTGCTGTTGATCTACATATTTCAGTTTTACATTGAATATTGGTATTCTTTGCATATATGGTATTCTTAGCTATTGTATGATTTGCTGACAAATTCTGCATATTATATAAATAATATAGGACAAAAGGAAAATGTGTGAGGGTAGAGAAGAGATTAGAGAAGAAATGACTTTAGAGAAGAAAAAAGTACCGTTATGGAGGACTGTGTGGAGCTGACATCATGGTTGTGTACAATAGAGTGTTGTTGTCTGGCTGTCAGTTCAATAGTGTTGTAATTTCTATCGCATAACTGTAAAAACTGCGTAAAATTGTCTTTTTTGGGGTGGAAAAACACCAATTTTTCGCCACGCGCATTGCTGCAACACTTCCGGTGGCCTGGATTCTTGGGAGCATCCAGACCTGAAAAAAGGGTCCAGTCTGTCCCTGTTGATTACTGATCGTGTCTTCATGAGATGACGTCCTGATAAACTTCACAGTTGTTTCGTGACATTTGGGAATCTACAGAAAATGGAAAATGTGTAAAAAAACAAATTTCAGAGCACAAATAATGAAATAAAAAGTATTTTGAGAGAATAATCTGTGATAACTGGGCTCCATGTGTTACACCTACATGTTCAATAATCTACATGTGTTGTCTGTGATGTTGATGTGCTGCATGTTTCCCTCCATGAACAGAGACAGTCAGAGAGCTCTGCAGCATGTGAAGGACTACAAACCTCCTACTGAAGGTCAGCACATCAGGATTCTTCTTTTTGGACCGATTGGAGCTGGAAAGTCCAGTTTCATCAACTCTGTCCAAAGTGTCTTACGAGGCAGAATGTACAGACAGGCTTTGGTGGATAATGTCATTTCTACTTCTGCATCTTTTACCAAAGAGGTAGGAAGAACCTTTGATTGTGTTGATAACGGAAAAAAACATCATGTCATATAAAATTGTCGGACAGAAACTCTGGTCTCTTTAAGCCTGTTTTTTGCTGAGATTTATTTGCTGTCTTGTGTTTTTTCCTGATTGAGGTCAATCTTGACCTTCGTACAGCTGAGTTGCAGAGTATCTGAGTTTTCATTCTGTGTCAGTTCGAAAAGTTAAAATCCACAGAATACAAACTAACTAAACCAAACTGATGAATCCAAAGCTGCTGAATAAAATCTATTACAGTTACTAAAGCTGGGTACTGATGTGTCTGTTGTTGCTTTATATTGATCGTATTAACTGAACATTTCTCCGTATGATCGTTACAGTTCAGAACCTACAAGATCAGTAAAGAAGACAGACAATCCTTTTATCCTTTTGTCTTCAACGACATCATGGGCCTGGAAAGAAGAGATGGAGTCCTTGTGGACGATGTCAAACTGGCTCTGAGGGGACACATGAGGGACGGTTACGAGGTACAGCTGCTGCAGATGTTTCTTCTACAAAATCAATCTGATTCTTTTTCTTTTTTTACATATTGAAACTATCAGTTGACTGAATTTAAATGTGTTTTAATCCTTTCAGTTATATACTCAATGATACCTTTGATCTGATTTTAATTGTTTTCCAGTTCGATCCTGTATCTAAGCTGTCAGAGGACGATCCATTCTACAACAAAAACCCAAGTACCAACGACAAAGTTCACGTTCTGGTTCTGGTCATTGATGCCAACACAGTGTCTATGATGAGTGGTGAAATTGTGCAGAAGATTCAGGACATCAGGAGGGAAGCCAGTGGTCTGGGTGAGAACAGGAACCTGTTTGTTTTTCTGTGTTTTTAATCGATCTGATAAAATGATCCTGATGTGGTGCTCGACACTTCAGAGTGTCCAACAGTCACTTCCTGTGGCTGTGTGTAGCGTCCATGATGACAGAGAAACAGCAGCTGTGTTTATGTCACTAACAGTAGTTTGATTTATTCTGTTCTCCTGCAGAGATTCCTCAAGTGGCCATTTTCACCAAAATCGATGAGGCCTGTCCTGAAATAGAAAAAGATTTAAAGACTGTCTACAAGGTCCGGTACCTGAAGAGGAAGGTATGGTTATGATTATTACAAAGCTGGTAAATGATCAGAAAAATTCCACCATTATTGATCTGATACCAGTGATCTGTTCCTCCATGTAAAATCTGTAGTCCTTGATCTGGATGAAGATCAGCTGTGAGACGTAAACTGTAACTTAAACCGTAAACATTTGCTTTAAGCAAAATTCTGTATTGAGTGCATCAACTTGATACAACCAGTAACACATGCCTGTTCATATGATGTGTAACGATATCATAATTAGTTTATGTTGTTTAATGTTTCACACAACTGCACACAAAGATGAAGCAACCCATTGAGCAAAACCATATCCGAAAGACAACTTTGCCTATGTTGAAAAGATGTCGCAGGGAGAGCCAAAATAAAACTTTTTTGGACTTCTTTTCAACGTTCACTAGTGATGTCCAGGTGACGTCCTTACAGAATTTTACTACGTTAAAAATCTTTTTAATTCAGTCACAGACGTCTAAAGAACTTGTGGTTAAAAAATTTTATGACGGACATAGTTTACTTGATGCAGCAATAACTACAAGGAGGATTCAAACCTTGAGCCTCCACTTCAGTGGCTGCATGAGGCATGCACTTTACCAGGAGAGCTACTCATCAGCAACTCATTCAACTTTCATCAAGGTTGGACCAAAAAATGACACGTGATTGGTTGATAGTCATTTCTATTTTTACAATAATTGCAGACTGACCACAGAAAGCTGTTGCAAAGTTGCAGCAAAGTTTTAAATATCGTTAGCCAACAGCTCATCTGCCTGATGAGTAGGGTTGGGTATTGTTTGGGTTTTATCCGATACCGGTGCCTACTCGGTACTTTTTAAACGGTTCCGGTGCTAAAACGGTTCTCGAACCGGTGCTTAAAAAAACGAAAATGCACACACTTTGTCAAAAAACAATACCCTTTTATTTCCAGGGCCAATTTAAACACAATAAAAAATAAAGCAATATAATTTAAAATAATATGAAATAAGAATTCACATTTATGTCATATCAAATAAAACAATATTGTATTAAATATAAGTACAGAAGATTAATAGAGATTACTACCAGGGTAATCTAATCTCCATTTAGTCCTCCTAATGACCTGAACTGAACAGTGCAACACCTTAAATATTAAAAAAAGATACATAATATGAACACACAAATATTGCACAACAGTAGTGCACATTTAAAAATTTGCATGCACGACTTGTTATGAGTTTCACATTAAGCAGAAAGTCAGCAGACACTGAGTTGAAGTTTAGCACATAGCACACGTTGTCACACACACTGTTGAATGGCCACGGTGTTTGCTAGCAGCTAGCCTACTTGATATGCAAGATTTGCGTTAAATTACTCGATTTACCCGAAGAGGAAAGGCTGCTGTGAGTGCTGTGACTGTCATCATCATCATCCTCTGTGATGTCCACCACCACACCGGCAGGGCTGGGAGTCCGGCTGCTGCTGCTGAAGTGCTTGGCCTTGCATCACGTAGGCTATCGAACATGGTGCATTGTTCGGCTTTTAAATAAACACCGTGAGTCATCAGTGAGTCGTTAAATTTGAGGTGTTACCTCCTTTGCACGATATCACTTTATTGCATCTGTTACATGTTGCAGAGTCTGAATCCTTGGATGTGAAATGTAGCCAAACCTTGGATCTTTTTGCCTTCGGCATCTTCATTGATCCTCTCACTGCTATCAGTTCTGATGATCTGATCAACAAGTGTGCAGCGTAGCGGCACTGATGTTACGCAGGTTGACGCCGCCCGCAACCCCATGGGGTGTTTAAAAAAAAAGTCAGGCACCGAAATTTGCATTCTTATTCGATCTCGTTACAACCGTTTATGTCAGAACCGGTGCCCTACTGGAGACCGAGTTTCGGTGCTCAACCCTACTGATGAGGTCAGTCCAGCTGATCAGATCTGTGCCGTGAGCACTAAAGGTTTCATTGTTCTGAGCTATAATCTGAGCAGATGTTGTGTTTCTGAACACAGATGGAGCAGTTCAGCGCAGACGTGGGAATCCCCATGAACTGCATCTTCCCTGTGGAGAACTACCATAACCAAATCAACCTCGACAGTGACGTTGACTCACTGATCCTGAGCGCCCTGAGAGAAATCATCAACTACGGAGATGACTACATCAATTTAAAGAAGAGTAACGACAGACTGATAAGTTTTAATGTAGTGTAAACAGGCTGTGTTTCACAGTGTGGAACAAGTTCAGGCAAAATGTAATTGTGGCTTTCATTTATAGTAATAAGTTACTTGACAGTATTACTGATTACACTGCTTTTGCATTACTTCACCAAAATGAACAGCAGAAGCGTAACTACACTTTATAAAATGGAAGTTTGCTGCAGTTTATCACAAATCCAGTGGGGGGCGACACTGCAGAGCCAAATGAAGGCTCTCCTCCAGAACCAGATTGTTCATGTACTCACCTGCAGTGATTAGTCCTGTGTGTTAAACCCTGCTTATATCACAACACTGTGATGACGATAAAGACCAAGGAAACGGACTTCACCTTTTTAAATTAACTAATGACCTTGGACACAGAGATGAGCAGGTGGACAGACGTTCAAAGTCTAATCAATTATGATCAATTATGTCTGACTCCACAGCCATTTTGGCAACACTACTCTTCTTCAGGGGATATTTTCCCTTCATGGCGCTTTAGTGGAAATGTCCTGGTGTGAGTAATTCTTAAAAAACATAAACACTAGCAGAGAGACACTTTTTCTAAAAGGTTATCAGTTATCAGTTATCGTTCAGTCAGTACCGGTCAATACTGACTTGACTATGACTGACTTCACTAATCCTTGTATGTTTTAATTCAAAGTTTAGTTTAAAGGGTTTGACACCCCAAACATGATCTAGACATCATAACTTCAGACTGATACAATTGAAGGTTGTATCTGCTGTGGTTGATGAAATAACAGCATTTGGAGGTGGAGCTCTGTCTCCTATTTTGTGTCATTTTATTTAAGCTTCACAAGTTTATTATGAGTTCTGTCAATGTAAATATTCATAATTTAGAGCTTCCAGTACAGCTGCAGTATGTATACAGCTCATCTGTACATGAGGAGCAGTGTGAGGAGGCTTTTGTCCTCCCAGAAACAGCTGATACAGTTTAATGTGTTACTAAACAGCCAGGAGGAGCTGCTGTCAGCTCTCATCAAGCTCAGATGATGACTGGTCACATGACCTGTTTCTTTTATTTAAATGTTGAATTGTGGTTTTATCTTTTATGGGTTTTTGTTTTTTCTCTTTGTTCCTCTCTTTTGTCACTATGGATCTTCTTATCGGTCTGAAATAAAGTCTGTATTGAATTAAAACTGTTTGTTGTGTTCATTCCTGTTTTGTTCAGAACGTTGAGTCTCCCTCATTGGAGGTTCAAGTTTTTAGTTTCAGTCAAACAACTCTTCATCAAACCAGGTCCCTGTGAGAACTGATCCATAACAACTGTGAATCAACCTGTTTGAATCTACATGTAGTCGTCAAATCTTTTTATGTTCCCTATTTGGTTGAATTGTGTTTGTTAGTTTTCCTGTCATGTTATTGTTCACCTTTGAATATAATTTGAATCATAAATCATAACAAAATGTCAGTCAGTCCGGGTTCATCCTGCTCCGCCAGAGTTTCCCCAACGGTACACTGTCTTACACGGGGCACCATATATAGAGCTTAATGCAACATTAATAGGCAGTTTTGAGTTAAATTTAATTAATGATAATTAATTAATGATTATCAGGGATAATTATTAATTATGATAAATGACAACATCCAATTTACATTAGATCACCTTGGGGGCACCACCCCCTGAAGAAAAGAGCCAATTCACCAAACCAGTCTAACAAAAAGGTACTAAACTGTCAGTTTGTAACTCTGATTAATAATTAACTTTAATAATTAACATGCACTAACTACTTCTACAGACTTCTACATTAACACACAAGACTCACAAGACCAGTCAAGTGTTTTGACAGTCATCAGATTTGACGTGATTTCACCAAATCTCCCTCATAAACAGTTTGAATCAAGCTGAACACAAACTGGATTGTCAGGATTTCATGAATAAGCATCTCAAAGTGTCAACACAGATTTAAACAGAATCAGTTAATTATAATAATTTAAACCCACTGATTAAAGTCAAATGTGATAAATACATCAAAGAGTTAAAACATCCAAGTTTTAAATCGTATAGTTAAACTGAAATCACACTCACTCGTCCTTTTGTGTAACTGAAACTAATGTTAGTGTGTTTTTAAAATGTATTATAAAATATTTTATATTTTTAAAAATATAAGAAGAATGAAAAATGTTCAACAACAAAACAAATGTGACCAACAACACAAGTTTTTATTTATTCAATTCATAATTTTTCCTTCCTCAAACTTAGTGTGATGTCAAAATCAGAAATCAGATACTTTATTGATCCAAGGTGATTAACTGGGTCATGTAGAGCGTAGAGAAATAATAGGAAAAATGTAAATACAAAATAAATATGAGTAGAATATATTAGATTCCACAGCTGCAGTCACACTCCATCACAGAGCGAGAGGGTGAAAGCATCAGACTGGAATCTGGCCCTCATCTTGTCAATAATTTGTACAGTGGTGTCGCTTATCATCTGAATACGGTCATAAAACAGCAAGAAGCTCAGCAGCTGATAAATCCTGCTGCTTCTTTCAATCTGCTTTAACTTAATGTGCTGCACTGACAAACTCTTTCAGCTTTAGACCTTAAAACATTCAGAAACAATAAGAAATATTAAGAAAACTTGATGAAAATGAAAGTAGAATGTACTGTGATGACATAACTGACTGTAACACAACCACAACTAGTCCAAGGTTAATGTTTAGTCCTGGACTTTGTTCCTGTGCTTTCTGTCTGATCACTGTACTGTACGGTCATTAAGATACTGAGCTCATTGTTTCAGTGAAGCACTGAGGATATTCTGTTTGCCTTCGTGAAGACGGTGAGCATGTTTTCATTACTCTAAACAGTTATTTTGTGTTTTTCTTTAATCATGTAGGTTTCTAAACCTTTATTCGACCAAAAATTAGGTTTTGAGGTTTTATCGTAATAAGTACACAATGATTCTGCTGCAGTCACTTTGAGCCTACACTGTCAAACTGATGAAATGTTATTCATCATTCATTTTACAGATTTTCTACCACAGTGTCCAGCTATTTAACTTCAAATAGTAAAGAATTCATTCAAACTTGAGTTTTATTGTAGAAGGTTACTGTTTTATTCTCCAGCGATGGGACAAAGACAGTCCAGACCTTCTCCACCTCCTCCACAACCTCAACCGAAACCTACTCCACAACCTCCTCCGCGTAAGATTGTTTTAAAAAGTTCTTATTTATGGAAAAATTACCAATTTGGTGCTGTACATTTTCATGATCTTTGGTCTCATCTAAACATGTATCATGTATTTGTCAGTTTTCAGCAAACCATGGAGGGAAATAAACTGGGGGTAAGTGTGTATGCATTTTCACAGCACAAGTTAACTTGTAGTGATGGATTACTGTTCAGTTCTTTCTGAGAAGACTCTCTTTTTGAAGCCAAAAAACTCGACTTCCCAGATATAAAAATACCCAGGTCTTCCGGTTGTGGAGCCCAAAGAGACTTCTGCTGACCAAGCCAGCTAACTTGAATGGGGATAAAATTATTTAATCATACGGCTCTTCTTGACTCTAGTTATAACAGTGAAGTGAGTAATTTTGCGGGGTTATCATGCTCAAAACAATTTATCCGCCATCCTACAGATGCTTCTTTTACGATGTAAGTTTAAGAGAAAAAGTCTTTTTGTGCTACAGCGCATCAGGTGACGTTGTAATGACACGCTGTGGACGCTACGAAAACTGGCTTCAAAGCCTGACAATCTTCCTGTGCGGTTGATTTAACCAGCAAAATTGTCTGTATCTGTATACGTAGAAAGATAAAACTATTAACAGAACACTTTTTAATGAACTTAATAAACACAATGTTAATTATCGCTTACAGAACACTTTAATATGTAGGCTAATATTACACTAGTCATTATTTTTATTAGCTAAAGTGAGAAAAAAGTGTCAGGCCAACCATATGCCAACAGACACATGTATTGGGAGTGTATTTTTGGTGAAAAGCACTCAGCTGAGTTGACCTATTGTTGAAGTAAAGAGCAATGTGGACACACCGGATGATTTATTCCTCCATTTCATGTACGGATGTTGACCCATTTTACTCGTAAGACACTCGTAGAAAGTACTTAATCTGTACCAGATACTTGCTTGTACTGAGTATTCAGCCCATCCCTAATTATTTGAGATTACTGGGCTCCATGTGTTACAGTAACATCCTAAATAATTATTGACTGTTGTTGATGAAGTCTAATGTGCTGCATGTTTCCTTCCCTGAGCAGAGACAAAGCCAGCGCTCTACAGCATGTGAAGAACTACAAACCTCCTACTGAAAGACATCAGCTCAGGATTCTTCTTTATGGACCGGCTGGTGCTGGAAAGTCCAGTTTCATCAACTCCGTCCAGAGTGTCTTACGAGGCAGAATGTGCACACAGGCTTTGGTGGATAACACCTCTTCTCTATCTTTCACCCGAAAGGTATGAAGAACATTCGTGTTGATAAAGGAAGCACCCAGTATTTATCATTTCATACAAACACTTTGCAAACCTTTATGAAACCTTAAGGTCCGGTTACATCAAGGCAACTATGAGTGCTTCACAGCATCTGGTGTCAAAGTTACACACTTAATATGTTCATCCATCCACCACATTATCTTCACTCAGACTTAGTGGAGGCTCCTGGGTGTTGTGGTGGAGACAGGTCTCTGTAAAGATGTTCCTGGGTGTTGTGGTGGAGACAGGTCTCTGTAAAGATGATTCTGGGTGTTGTGTTGAAGACAGGCCTCTGTGAAGATGTGGTGGAGACAGGTCTCTGATTTTTTCACATTGTTTTGCCAGTCTTAGTCCCATTTTGTACATTTTCCTTCCCTGTGACCAGACATTAACCAGGAGCAGCCTTAAACCAATTGGATTAGCATGAATCTTACTCTGACTCTCTTCCTCCCTGGGGCGGTCCAATCAGTCAGGTTGGATGGTCAAAAGATGCCGTGGGCCGTGATGGTCTCAAAGTCTGCTGCTCTTCATCCAAAAATAATAGCAAGTGCTAGTGCAGTAGTCCAGTTTGGAAATAATGAATGCGGGGATGAGAGTTGATAAAGGTTGTTTTGGTGAAGTGCTTAATTGTTGATCTAAGGAGAGGGTTTGCAGTTTACTTTGTGCTAGCTGGGTATCTGTGGGTCTATTGTTTCATACTGATTATATTACCTGCAGTTTTCTCCATTTGTGCTTTACAGTACACGACCTACAAGATCCCAAAAGGAGACCAACAGTCCTTTTACCCTTTTGTCTTCAATGACATCATGGGCCTGGAATCAAAGAAAGGAGTCCCTGTGGACGACGTCAAACTGGCTCTGAAGGGACATGTGAAGGATGGTTACAAGGTACAGCCGCTGCACAATGAATGTGATTCCTTTCAATTATATTCTCACTTATACCGGACATATTACAACTTTCCTTTGACTGGATTTAAATTTGTTTTCCAGTTCGATCCTGACTCTAAGCTGTCAGAGTATAATCCATTCTACAACAAACACCCAAAAACTAACGACAAAGTTCACATTCTGGTTTGTGTCATTGATGCCGCCAATTTTTCTGTGATGAAAGATGAAACTAAGCAGAAGATTCGGGACATCCGGATGGAAGCCAGTGATCTGGGTGAGAACACTCTACACTGGTTTTTTTTTAACAGATCACACTGCCTAAAAAATAAATTACATAAATAAAATGGAAAAAGAATAATAACAAGAGAAACAGCAGCTGTGGTGGATTTGTGTCAGCTACAGTTTCCTGTTATCTTGCAGATATTCCTCAAGTGGCCATTCTCACCAAAATTGATGAAGTCTCTCCTGAAGTCAAAGCAGATTTAAAGAATGTCTACAAGGCCCAGTCCATGAAGGAACAGGTATGTTAAATTACTAATACAAATGATTACAATTACTACAAACAATCTGATACCATACCAGCCAATTCCTAATAATATTAATGATGGGAAATCATTGTGAAATGATCTCAAACCCGTCATTGTTCGGGCCTTGTTGCCTCGCTTACCTTTGAGCAACATTATGTAACATAATGCCTCAGTTTTAAAGTGCATTGTGGATCAGTCATGTCTGGCCAACAAGTCATGTACTGTATGAGGTCAGTATCGCTCCAGCTGTGATCTGTTCTCGGATCAGTGCTGTGAGCACGAAAGCTTTTATTGTTCTGAGCTGTAATCTGAACAGATGTGTTTTTCATGTAGATGGAGAAGTTCAGTGCAGATGTGGGAATTCCCATGAACTGCATCTTCCCTGTGAAGAACTATCATCAAGAAATCAACATCAACAGCGACGTTGACACGCTGATCCTGAGCGCCCTGAGAGACATCATCAGCTACGGAGATGACTTCATTAACTTAAAGAAGAGTAATGACAGACTGATATGGTTTAAGGTTTTCAACCCTTCCAGTGAGGTGGTTTCCTCTCCTGTCTATTGGCTTGTTTGTTTGTTGGTTGGTTTGTTGGTTGGTATGTTGTTTGCTTGGTTTGTCAGCAGCATTTAACAAAACTACTGAAGAGATTTCAGCCAAAGTTGGATGGAGATGGGTCTCAGCCCAGAACAGACCCCATTAACTTTTGGTAAAGATCCGGATAAAGAGACGGATCCAGGAGTTTTAGTTCACTTTCTTCAACATTGTGAGATAGGGCGTGTTTCTACATCTTTGTTGATTTCTCAGAGAATAATGCAATAATGCTTTATGATAAAAAAATCTGGTGTCTAGGGAGATGGTATCTATGAGTGAGTTCAATTTAAACAGGGCTATCAAGTTTGATATTTGATTGGGATTGACTGAATTAAAGGGGACTGCAGGGCCTTGGCGGAGGTATGCACTCCATGTGGCCCAGACAATATAGTCGAGCTGCTGCCTGAGCTGTACTGTGATTTTTTCAGCTGTATTCACAGGACTGTCATGTAGCTGAGCTGAAAATGTTCATCTCCCTGAAAACATGTTTAGATGATGTTTATGATGTCAGTCATTGTCTTCATTGTCTGTTTGCCTTTTACTGGTTTCAGAGTTCATAGTCCTGTTTAGTGAATTGAATTAAAACTGTTCTAAGTTTGGCTGGATATTGTGTTTATTCCTGTTTTGTTCAGAACGTTGAATCTCCCTCGTTGAAGGTTCAGGTTTTAGGTTCAGTCAAACTGCTCTTCATCAAACCAGGTCCCTGTGAGAACTGATCCAGAACAACCTGGATCTACATGTAGTTGTCTGATTGAGCTGCTGGAGAGCACAAGCTGAACTGAACTTACCACCAGAAAACATTCCCTGCTAAAGTTAGCAGGGCTAACACGACACGATATACTGGCTTTCCAGTTCACCAATTTAGCTGTGAAGCAGAAGAAGTCTATATAGTATATGTTAACATTAAAGAAATCAATGTCAGGGGCGCCGTTTAGCTCAGTTGATAGAGCAGTTGTCCTCGCTGCAGTGGCTCCGAGTTCAAGTCCAGCCTGGGGCCCTTTGCTGCATGTCACTCCCCCTCTCTGTCAACCTGTTTCCTGTCATGTCTTCAATTGTCTTGTCAATAAAGCCAAAGGTAAAAAATATATATAGATAAATAAAAAAATGATGTCAGTCAATACCTATGTTGTCTGGTCATAAATGTTGGCCTGTGATGTTTCATCTAGGGATGTCCCGATCAGGTTTTTTTTACCCCGATCCCGTTCCGAGTCTTTTAATATTTAGTAAATGCCGATACCGAGTCCCAATCCGATACTTAGCTTTAACTAATATTTTCCTGGATAATACAGCTACATGAAGAAAAAAAGTACCTGCATCCAGCTGTTCCTCAAGATATTTTTATTTTATTTTGTTGAAACAAAGTATGTGGCTCTGTCTTATTCTGCTTATGCTGTGCAAAACAAAAACAGCATATAGTAGTCTGCTGGAGCAGCAGCATCTCGGCAGGAGACAGGAGGATACTTGATGAACTTATCAAGAAGACCAGCTCCATCCTGGGATCCTCTTGACCCAGTGCAGGTGGTGGGAGAGAGCAGGATGATGGACAAGCTGTCATCGCTGCAGGAGTCCCGCCCACTGCAGGTCACTATCACAGCACTGGGCAGCTCCTTCAGTGACAGACTGATACAAGTGTGTGAAGGAGAGGTACCGCAGGTCCAAGTGTGTGAAGGAGAGGTACCACAGGTCCAAGTGTGTGAAGGAGAGGTACCACAGGTCCAAGTGTGTGAAGGAGAGGTACCACAGGTCCAAGTGTGTGAAGGAGAGGTACCACAGGTCCAAGTGTGTGAAGGAGAGGTACCACAGGTCCAAGTGTGTGAAGGAGAGGTACCGCAGGTCCAAGTGTGTGAAGGAGAGGTATCGCAGGTCCAAGTGTGTGAAGGAGAGGTACCGCAGGTCCAAGTGTGTGAAGGAGAGGTACCGCAGGTCCAAGTGTGTGAAGGAGAGGTACCACAGGTCCAAGTGTGTGAAGGAGAGGTACCGCAGGTCCAAGTGTGTGAAGGAGAGGTACCACAGGTCCAAGTGTGTGAAGGAGAGGTACCACAGGTCCAAGTGTGTGAAGGAGAGGTACCGCAGGTCCAGGTGTGTGAAGGAGAGGTACCACAGGTCGAAGTGTGTGAAGGAGAGGTACCACAGGTCCAGGTGTGTGAAGGAGAGGTACCACAGGTCCAAGTGTGTGAAGGAGAGGTACCACAGGTCCAGGTGTGTGAAGGAGAGGTACCACAGGTCCAAGTGTGTGAAGGAGAGGTATCACAGGTCCAAGTGTGTGAAGGAGACGCACTCCTGCTGTGAGAGGCAAGAAATGAAATTCAAACAGACTTAGAATTTATATTCTTTTGGATCACACCAAACAGAAATACTGACTGAATTAACTATGTCTATTTCATTCACCAGCGGTTCATAAACTACACGAATGAGGCTCTTGGAGAGCAATTGCATGAAACCAGTGGGGTTGGTTCAGCAGAACCAACAAGCTTTAGACTGGATATCGGCTGAAAAAGGTGGAGTCTGTCACATGTTTGGAAAACAATGCTGCACCTGAGAACACAGCTACAGGTGGATCATTCACCGCTGCGATGTCTAAACTTAAAGAACTAAGACAGGAAGTAACAGAATGCAGGAGGGAGAATCATGGGGTTGGTTCGCTTCAAAGGTGCAGTGTTTGCTAAAATAGGAACAACAGTTCTGATAATCCTGGTTATAATCATTGTATTGGTTTGTTGCATCAGACCCATTCTGAGAAATGTACTTACAAAAGAAATGATTCAGACATTGTCGTAGTTGCCATCGAATGGACTGATCAGAAAGTATAAAAGGACGAAAGCAGTAAAATCAAAAATGTATTTTGCATATTCTGAAGTTTAATCAACAAATTATAGTTGAAATTTGTTTTTATTTTTTGTGTGACAGTATAATGGACTATATTCTGTTTTACAACCTGCCATAAACAAGGTTTTGATGTGCACAAGTCATATCAGAATCAGAATCAAGTTTATTACCAAGAAGGGTTTTACACCAACAAGGAATTTGTCTCGGTGACTAAGTGAATGCAATAACAATAAACAGACAGTGAATATTATATATACAATATAAACAAACAGAGACATAGTGTGGGATGATGATAAATTAAGACGGAAGAACTGTACAGTAATGAGAAAAAAGAGATAAAAAGTAAAAGATTGTTAAGAATTATCTAAAAAATTTACAAATTCTGCATAATTGTAATGCATAGATTCAAGGACGGTGGTGGAGATGAGTGCAAGAGCCGGTGTCAGTGGGGGTCGGGGTCCCGGGACTTGTTAAGGATCCAAACTGCAGAGGGGAAGAAACTGTTCATGAGGCGGGAGGTTTTGGTCCTGATGGACCTCAGCCTCCTCGAGGGGTCGGCCACAATCCTACCTGCACGCCTCAAAGCCCTGGAGTCAGCTGTGTCATGTTGACTTAATATTTGTCAAACTTATGGAGTCTATATCATGTCAAAGAGTGTTTAATTAATCAGTACTATAATATGTGTATGTGTATGTATGAGAGGGTTAAAAGCTCTGAATTTGGGATGTTCCCTATTTAACAGTGTTACTGGATTCATACGAAGAATAATGAAAGATGGAAATGTTACCTTCGAACAAATGTTGTTGTTTTTAATTTCTTGTTAAACCATATTTGTCATTTAAGTTGTAATATTACACTTTGAATTGTATTGTTCCATTTTATAGTCATTACAAATAACTGCATACCGCAGGCAAAAGCTAACGTTAATGTTTGGCCATGCTCACATAACATTTATAGCAAAGAAAATGTGTGTATGCAATATGTATAACCAATGTATGATCAGCTCATGTAAACAATGTGAGCCTTAGATGGTCGTCCAGATCATTTAAAGTAAAAGCAAATCTGGAGGCCATGGGGGAATTTTTTAATCCTAAGAATTTAGGTTTTTTCGGCCTCACGCACGTTGTTTAATTTTGGGGGGAATATATTGAGAAATCTGGCCTGACTAGGTGACTGGTATTGACCTTTGAATATGAATGAGTTATTCTGTTTTGAGTTTTCTGGATGTTAGATAGTTATCAAGGGAAAACATAGGAACACGTAGAGAACAAAAACAAGGAGCACCTTGACATTTCGGTGATGGTCCAGGCTATCACCACGCAACAGTGTAAAACAGATGAACAGAGTCTGAGGTATATAATTCTTTGTCAGTCCAGGAATAAACAGAACCCACTTTTTGGCATCCCCGCCTCTGTGTCGTTCCTCTGAGAATTTTGGCTCAACATATAGATGTTGTATACATCCTCTACAGCATCGTTTAAAGATTACAATACGTTATGTGAGACAGTAAAACAGCCAGCTGACAGACTCATCATCACACTTTCTTGATTTAGCTTCAGCTGGAGTTCAGCTCTCTGTAGAGGAGAGGATCCACCTCACAGAGAGCAGCGATCAGGACTGAGCTGGCTACACTTCCTCTTGCTCGCACTGTGTCGACCAGGTCTCGTGCTCTATCTGCTGTGACTCTGTCTTGTCTTCTGAAATTCTGCATTTCTTCATCATTTATACATCTATGTGTGAGAAGTTTATCCAGAATTTGGTTGAGAGCAGATTCAGACACTCGTTTTACAAACTCTGGCCGAATCGACTCCAGCTCCTCCACTGCTGGGACTCTGTCCTCTGCTGGGGCTCTGTAGTCTGCAAAAAAAGTAAAAGCTCAACTGAAATGAAAGTCATACTTTGATTATCGGAGCAGAAATGTTTCTGTATCAGAGAAATCTGAGAAAAAACCAGCAAGAACGCAACGTGTTTCTTACAATAGTACTACATCTATATTTACTGATGTGAAGTATGGAGTTCCCCAGGGCTCTGTTCTGGGCCCTTTGCTCTTCTCTTTATATATTTCAGGCAGAGAGCTGCTGTAGGAAGGTGAAGCCTTTACCTGTCAGAGGCACGTCACGTTTCCAGACTTCTCTCTTCTCTTGGTCCAGGACCGTCAGAGTCACTTTCTTCGGGTTTGTCGTCAAGAAAACTTCAAATGTTGGAAAGAAATTTGGCCCATACTTCAAGCGAAATGGTGCCAACTGAAAACCAGAGGCAACATTTTTAGACCGGTTGTAAAAATGTTAATGTAGTATTTTTCTGAATTGTGATGTTTTAACATGCAGCCCAAACTGTGATCCTGATAGTTCCATTTATAATCATCACAAGTGTAGAAGTGACCCCACTCACCTCAGGCTGGATCTTGAAGCCCTCAGGTTCACAGTGGACACTGTAGCGTTGACCATAGCAAAGATCACAGTCAGAGGAGATCTTGATGTTCACAGCGTCATCTTGTTGAGTGGCAACCTTCAGCAACAGGACATTTTTATTATGAGTTTCTGCTCAGATACTCAAATCCATTTTATAACCACAAATGTTGATCCAAGTGTTTTACACATAACAATAGAGACCCAGACATAATAATGATATCACTACATTAATAAAAGCCTTAAATCAAAGATTCAACAGCACTGCAGAGAACAAATCCATCACAACAAATGAAAACAGAGTTTGTGTCGTCATGTCTTCATGATATTAAAAGACTAAAGAAAAGACAGGATTTATAAAATGTAGTTGTGCACTAATAAGAACTTCAGACCAGCGTTCATCTTCATCATTTGACTTCCAGGTGCTCTCTCCCACTCTTTTTCAACCACAGCAGAATCAGACATCTTGTTTGGAAGAGTTTTCCTTTTTCAGCCTCTCTACAGATCCACTGAACTGTGGCTGGATGAATGTGTGGATGTCACCATTTCAGTGTGTTGCTGGTCACAGGGATCCCTCCAGTATCTCATCATCATATATTGCTCTTGACATATTTGGTGTTTACAGCCCACCATCATTCAAAACAAATGTTGTCTTAAACATAATTTCATGGCGTGGAAGTTGTGCTCCATGTTTTGACTGACTGTGTAAGAAGTGTCGTCGACAATTTGCTGGACGTGATCAAGTCACATCTTCTAACCAGATGAAATAATGGTGTTGACAAGAAGGCCAAATTATACAACTGTGAATCTGACAGATGGTAAAAACATATGACAAATAGTTTTACCTCGTTTAGAGAGATGTTGTCCTGCAGCAGAAATACATCGAGTACTGGGTGCCCTATGCGTGGAGGTCGGAGGAAGAGCAGAACTTGGCCAACTATTGGCTCTGAGATGTTCAGAAACCTTTTAATGAAATCCCAGACCAGACCAAAGGCAGAGAGGTGAGGGACCTTCACAACCACATGAGTGTCTGTGATCTCCAGTGGCTCCAGGATGCTCATCCCATCGTCAGTGATGTGGACGACAGACAGCAGGCCATCAAAGAGCAGCGCTGTGGAAGCAAAGAGCTGTTAGACCTCTGTTTTACTGCCCAAACAGGTTAATCTCTACCCAATTAATTTCTTACTTTGAGGTCAGAGAGTTCAAATGAATCTATGTTATTAACTCTGGAGCATTTAAAGGGATAGTTTGGGAGTTTTTTGAAGTGGGGTCATATAAAATACAAATCTATAGTCGGTCTGTTTCTACGAAACCTCCGTATCCCTACGCATTAACGCAACTGGGCCTTGCACTGTATTTCGCTGCTCGCAGATCAACTGTTTTGGGTCTCCGTATCCCTACGCTAATGTGTAGCGATAGAAGTTCTACGGTTGAGAAAATGTAGTGCCAAAAGAACGGGCGGTCTGACGGCGGTGTAAAGCGGTGTGAATTTTCTCTGTACAACGTGCACTTGAACTGATATAGATTTTTTTTAGGTGGGCCTTGTTTTAAATGGTAAAAATTCACTTTGCATCTGGTCTCCGTTCACGGCAGTACAAAGCTGAGCATCTGGGCTGGAGCGGCTCTCTGGTTCTCCAAACTGAGGCTGCGCTGATCGGCAACTATGGTAAGGAACAGACCGACTATATATATGTACTTTATATGACCCTACTTCAAAAAACCCGAACTATCCCTTTAAGGATGCAGCTCATTAAAAAAATGACAGTAAAACAAATCATTGCAATTTTGCTAATTCATTGTGTGACATTAAAGACAGCCATGTGTTTACCATCCTTTGTTTCACAGTGTGGAAGGTGGAGCTGACTGACGGCAGCATCCTCTGAACACTTGATATCAAACAGCATTCCTGCAGCCATCTTGCCAGATGATTGGAGGAGGCTCTCATCCCATAAGACAGTCCTGTACAGCAGCTCCGCCTCCTGAGCCACAACAAACACCAGTCCAGTCAAAGCACACTGGAACACACCTGGACCAGGACACCTGAACCTGCAGGACACAGAAGGGCCAATTACAACAAGTTGTCAGCCTATCGGTCCAATGATGTGTTGAGTTCAGACATGCAGACACTCTGTGTTTTCAGTCATCTCATACGTTGTGTTTGACATGTTTTAATCTAATCTTCCTTCAGCCTGTGAATCCGATTGTCCAGCAGACAGATCATGGATCATTCAGGTGATCGATCAGGCATTGTGACCTCAAACTGCACATCAAATTCCAACAACTGATCTGACAGGAATTCACAACAATTTTACAGCCTCACGGTCCAGACTGCTGTCTCTGGATTTCTACACGGACTCTCACAGGAAACAGAACAAAGGAACCGAGTTTGTAATGAAAGATTCAATGTACATTACCTGATATGTTGAAGTCAGAATATCAAGAATATAGGAGACTTTTTAAATATTTGATCTAGGGACAACAAACACTAACAGCAAGGATTTTCACACGTCTGCTAACCTTGAAAAGACCTGAACTGGGATGTCTGGACTCTTTTAGTAGCTAATGATGCAAAATATGTGAATATCCCTTTGTATAACATGCCAGAGAGATTTAAGACCAGAGAGATTCAGTATGGGTGGAGTAACGTTTGGCTTTGTTGACATCGGACACTGCCGCCCCCTTTTGAGAGAAGACTAAAACAAGATGTCCAAAGATCATTTTTTCACACTCTTCAGTCTGAAGGGCTAAAACTTTAGTATCAGTCGGCAATCATTTGTCCTTTTTGAGGAGTGGTGCCCTGAGGTGAATTTAAGTTCTGTTATTTAATATAATCCTGATTCTGTCTGAAGCCTGGAGATGAGTGATATCAATCTATTTCATCTTTTCTATCAATTAATGTTTGCAGAGCATATTGAGGTGAAATTTGAGGCTTATTAATTAAAGGATGCATGTGTGTTGCTCTCCCTGATATTCCCACCAGTATTGGTGCCCCGTGTGAGGCTCATTATAACATCTGTTAGTACATTGTATTACAGCATCTACCAGGCTGTAGGTTAACAAAGATATAAAAAACTATCCAGCTTTAGTCTTGAGAGAACTAATAAAAACAGTAATTATTCGTTAATGAAGTGCTTGGAGAAGAAGTTGACTTTGAGTTAAAGTGAAAGGAGTTGCCGAGGCTGAAGAATTCTGTATTTTATGTTTTAGTTACCTGTATGAAGTCTTTCCAGACTCCATCAGCTGTTGAGGTGTGAAACATAACTTCTCCTGAAATTCAAAAAGAGTTCATGAGAACACGCTGAGACGAGAGCAGAAACTGAACACTGAACTCTACCAGTAATGTCCAGGTGACTGCTTCACAGTCTTTTCTACATGCACTCTTTATTAATTATTTATCACTACATTATCTCTTGTCACAATATTATTATTATTGTTAAGTTATTGATTCTGCACAAGTGAAGCCTGCAGGACTACGTTGGACAGCAGCTAGTAGTTTCATATCAGTAGAATGTAGAAGGTCAGAAACATTAAACCCTGAAGGGGCTACAACGAAGGATGTTGAAGTGAAAAACTGACATTTGTATTCAGAAGCTCTCGACGCACAAGCTGATGCTGCTGCTTCAACCTCTGTGGATCATCAGGACACAGCTGATCCTCTTCATCCTCATTCTCCTCTCTGCCGTCCTCAGACACATCGAGGTCTGGCTTTGATGTGGATGGATCTGCTGGGAGATTACAGATGTGAATGAGGACAAGAAGACACTCAGCAGAGGTCAAACTCACTTTGGTGAGCAACAATCATAAACCTTTAACAACAGGGTTAATCAAGAGCTTTAACTCACATCCTTCATGTGTGTCAGGTGTAGCTCTGTTTTCTCTGTCAGCCACCCTGCAGGAGGAAACACAAATACAGCTGTAATCTCTCATGAACAGTTAAAGGATCAGACTCAGTTAACATTATATACAAAGTCAATGGGAATAGATGCAAATTCACATCTAGTAGTGCCTGGCAATGCAAATGATTTGCGTGAGTTGAAAATATTCGACTGTCAGCAAAGCATGTCTGTGTGTGGCAGGGATTTGTTGAGTGTTGTGTGTTGAAGGCTGAGCTGCTCAGAGCCTCCAGCTCTGGAGGAGAGAGTTGGTGCTGTTCTCCACTCCTGTTTATCAACCTGACTGCAGCAGTAAACTGCGGAGCTGACCTCCATTGTCAGGTGTTTATGTTCTGTAATGTTGACTGCTGACTGAAGATGGAGGGAAAATGTACTTTACTTCATAAACAGTAAGGTACAATACTCATTGTATTTCTTGGTACTGAGCAGTTGAAGTCAGTTTACAGTAGAAACAGTTTCTAACTTTAAGTGTGAGGGTCCAGGTTCATCACTGAAGTCTGGAGATCTTTCTTCAGACTTGTCACAGCTGGATCCTGGAGACTCTGATCTGTGCTCCTCCTCCTCCAACTTGCTCATCTTCTGGACTCCAGTCTTTGTGACAGTTGAACCATCAACACCTGTGAAACTAGACATATGTATACCAATACATTTAAAATACACTGACATTAAATAAGTGATCATTTATACACAACAGTCATTCGGTTGGAATAGTCAGAAACAGTTGTGCTGCTTCTCTCAATAAATCTGAGCAGTGACGAAGATAACTAATTCCCTGAACTCAAACGCTGTACACCTGTATGAATATGATTGGACGATACTGGTCAGCTGATGGATGAACCACTGATGAATATCAGCTTTTGACAGTATGACTTCAGTGCTCAGACTGATCGAACACAAAGCTCCAATCTCCTCTCAAACCTTCAACTGCTGCAGACCGAAGATGCTAAATGTTTTTTAAAGAGTAAAACCTCAGAGACCAACAAATGGACTCATCAACAGACACAGACTGCTACTCACTATGATCCTCACAGTCTCCAGTCTGCAGCGTGGACAAAAACACAACAAAGACCCTCCGTTCTGTTTTTTCAAAATATATACATTTCAGCATTGTCAATGATTCAATTAATCTCTATTGTGAAAAACTTTCAAGGATGTCAAGGGCCTGTTTGATCCCTGATTAATACACATTATATCTGCAGTATTGTGTCACAACACAACAGTGTCTCACCTCAGAGTCTCCAGTCGACAGTCTGGACTCTGCAGCAAATCACAGAGAAGCTTCACTCCTGAATCCTGCAGCTTGTTCCTACTCAGCTCCAGCTCTCTCAGATGGGAGGGGTTGGACTTCAGAGCTGAGGCCAGAGAAGCACAGCTGATCTCTGACAAACTGCAGCTCTCCAATCTGAATAAAGAATAAATGATGTAAGTTTAAAAGACAATGTTCCTGCTTGAAATCATTCAGTGTTTAATAATCTGTTCAGAGCTGAAGAAGGTTTAGAAAATGAAGCTCCAAACACCTGAACCCAACAGGATGCAGGTTCAACACTGTCAGATACACAAAGTGAAACAGAGCTCTCATTAATATTAATGACAACGTGCTGCTGCTTCAATAAAGACGTAGTGATGTCACCTCTTAAACTCTGCAGCTCCACCAGAGGCTCCATCTATACAAACTCATGTTGTGCAGCCAAATAAAAACCCACAGAAACTGATTCAACATGTGATTCTACTATTTAAAGCTCCTGTTATTAACACAGTTGAGTTTTGAGTCTCGTTCCAGATGATTTCTTCTCTTCTGCAATTCTCCACAGTCGTCCATTAACCCACCTGCTGCCCCTTCAGCTCCGAGGAGTGAAACTGAGGCTGCTGTTTGGACTCGGTGACTGTTTGTGAGAGTGAGAGCAGCAGCTAGCTGAGCTCTGAGACCACCGAGGGAGAAAGAAGATGTCTGCCGCCGCCGGTCCTCCACAGTCAGCCTGCCATCAGCCCGCCGCGTCTCCCCTTCAGCTTGGAGGTGACCTACTGGGACTCTTGTGACTTGAGCTCCACTACGGTGAGAACTCACCTGTTGTTTCTGCACGGTCAAAGTGAACCGGCTTCAACTGTAATTGGCCGCCACGCTCCCCAGCTTCCACCAGGCCTGCAGCCTGACGTCTGTCTTATTTCTGGTTGTGTTCCCTGGTTGCCAGCTTGTTTGGGTGTGTGTGTGGGCCCACAAAGTAATGAAGCATCACTGAAAGCTTCTGGAAGAGTTCTTCTGCTGTCTTTAATATTAATGAAGGTCTTTTGTGGTAAAGTTCATCAGCAGTGATCAATAGCAGAGCAAGGTTAAAAGAACATGTTTGTGTTTGAACCAAAGTAAACTGACAGTGAATAGTAACAAAACAAGGTTAAAGGAACATTGCACTGAATTCACTGGTTTGACTTGTTGAAGTTTCATTTTGAACAAGGTCAGTAGAAAACCACATTTTGGGTTCACTGTGATTTACTGTGGATGGTTACATTTATTCTTTCTGGCTATAATAATCTGAAGTTAATTTATTGGGACATAGTTGTCATGTGACTCATTTTAAGTGCACTTAACTACAGTAAGAACACATTAACAAGGTACGTAATAATCCTTTAACACTGAAATAAAAACAGACTGTTATCCCATTAAGAGCAAATAAACACATGAAAGGAGGTGTGTCTTTAGTCCAACGTGACTTAAACATCATCCAAACTCCTTTTTTAAAGTCAACACTTTCTGTTCACAGATTCAAATCTCTGTGTATCTGTGTGTGTTGTACGTCAGGCAGTAATATACAATAATGTAGAGTCACCTGTGTGTGTGTGTGTGTGTGTGTGTGTGTGTGTGTGTGTGTGTGTGTGTGTGATATAAATATATAATTAGGAGTCAAACTGTTCAGACTGTCAAACTTTAAACTGAGTTGTTGTGATTTGAGCTCAGACAAACCCAGAAAACAAGAGAACTGAAGGAAACTTAAAACTTCTGTTCTGGATTTAAATTTTATAGATCGACACAGAAACACATGAACTGACCTCAGAGTCTCCAGTCGACAGTTTGGACTCTCCAGTCCAGCAGAGAGAAGCTTCACTCCTGAATCCTGCAGCTTGTTCTCACTCAGCTCCAGCTCTCTCAGATGGGAGGAGTTGGACTTCAGAGCTGAGGCCAGAGAAGCACAGCTGATCTCTGACAAACTGCAGAGACTCAATCTGAATAAAGAATAAATGATGTAAGTTTAAAAGACAATGTTCCTGCTTGAAATCATTCAGTGTTTAATAATCTGTTCAGAGCTGAAGAAGGTTTAGAAAATGAAGCTCCAAACACCTGAACCCAACAGGATGCAGGTTCAACACTGTCAGATACACAAAGTGAAACAGAGCTCTCATTAATATTAATGACAACGTGCTGCTGCTTCAATAAAGACGTAGTGATGTCACCTCTTAAACTCTGCAGCTCCACCAGAGGCTCCATCTATACAAACTCATGTTGTGCAGCCAAATAAAAACCCACAGAAACTGATTCAACATGTGATTCTACTATTTAAAGCTCCTGTTGTTAACACAGTTGAGTTTTGAGTCTCGTTCCCGACTCGTCAAATTCTGACGCTGTGGGATTGTAGGTCGGTGGGCCGCCGTCCCAAAGCATCAGAATTTGACGTGTCTCTCACCAACAGGAGCTTTAAGATAAAAGTCATCCTGAGCTGAAGTTTTTCAGTCAGTACAGACGTCACATATCATCATAAAGGTTTGGAACAAACACACGTTTGTTGTTGTCTGACAGAGAAGAAAACACAACGTTTGTGTTGTTATTTTCAGAAGCAAGAAGGAAAAGTGCAAATCAATGATGAAGAGGTTGATAGAGAATAAAACAGTGTTGGAGTTTTGATGTTATATTAGATATGTTTTAAACATGAAGCAGAACAAGATGCTCAGTGTGAATCAGGACAGAATCTATGAGGTCAAATCTCCTTCAGAACTGATGACATCATCACTGAGATTTAAACAGTTTGGAATCATGTTTTCAAAGTATTAACCACGGTTTAAAATAAATATTCAAATGGATTTAAACATGTGAGAACAACAACAGGATGTGTGAAATAATTGTGTCTCACTTATAATTCATCAGCAGTGTAATATTTTCATTGTTATTAAAGTTTGTCTGCAGAGTTTCACACATTCAACACGTGCAGTGTGTTGAATCACAGATCACATCACACTCATGTGTCTTTTGTCCAACGTGACTTAAACATCATCCGACCTCCTTTTTTCAAAGATTCAACACTTTCTTCTCAGAGATTTAAATCTCTGTGGGGGGCCACACCTTTCTGATGTCACATTAGGGCGTCTGTGTCCAACAATTTGTGTCACTTTACAAACCTGACACACAAACATTAACACCTTCCTCACTCTGTGATTGGTGAGCTGAGTGGAGGTGAGATAGAGCCCAGGTTTCAACTTCTCTCTCAGCTCTTTCTTCATTTGTTACACAACTATTTCTGTCACTTTGAAATATGAACTGAGTGAAACACCACCAATGTCTTCCAGCAGAGAACATGTGAGAAGTTACCTCCATATTTAAACCATTGTTGAGCCTCCAGCAGCTCTTCGCTCCACCTTTGGCTGTCTGAAACAGTTATGAACAGTTTAGCTTCACTGATGCACACTGATCCCAGGCTAAAAGGTGGAGTTAACACACTGCAGACCACTGATTGGTCAGTGGGAACAGCCAGAGTCGTCTCGTCCTCCACGCTCTGAAGGAACATTTCACTTTCTACCTTTTCAGCAGTCTTCTGTCTCGCTGCCTGCAGCCTTTCTCAAGTAAAGCTAGTTTCATTGTTGTGATGAACAACCACACGTGTGTGCTGTGTGCAGAGAATGTGTGGTCGAGCAAAAGAGAGAGAGGGAAAACTATAAATCATTAAAATTTTATAGAAACACAGGAAAACATGAACTGACCTCAGAGTCTCCAGTCGACAGTTTGGACTCTCCAGTCCAGCACAGAGAAGCTTCACTCCTGAATCCTGCAGCTTGTTCCGACTCAGCTGCAGCTCTCTCAGATGGGAGGAGTTGGACTTCAGAGCTGAGGCCAGAGAAGCACAGCTGATCTCTGACAAACTGCACCACCTCAATCTGAATAAAGAATAAATGATGTGAGTTTAAAAGACAATGTTCCTGCTTGAAATCATTCAGTGTTTAATCATCTGTTCAGAGCTGAAGAAGGTTTAGAAAATGAAGCTCCAAACACCTGAACCCAACAGGATGCAGGTTCAACACTGTCAGATACACAAAGTGAAACAGAGCTCTCATTAATATTAATGACAACGTGCTGCTGCTTCAATAAAGACGTAGTGATGTCACCTCTTAAACTCTGCAGCTCCACCAGAGGCTCCATCTATACAAACTCATGTTGTGCAGCCAAATAAAAACCCACAGAAACTGATTCAACATGTGATTCTACTATTTAAAGCTCCTGTTGTTAACACAGTTGAGTTTTGAGTCTCGTTCCAGATGATTTCTTCTCTTCTGCAATTCTCCACAGTCGTCCATTAACCCACCTGCTGCCCCTTCAGCTCTGAGGAGTGAAACTGAGGCTGCTGTTTGGACTCGGTGACTGTTTGTGAGAGTGAGAGCAGCAGCTAGCTGAGCTCTGAGACCACCGAGGGAGAAAGAAGATGTCTGCCGCCGCCGGTCCTCCACAGTCAGCCTGCCATCAGCCCGCCGCGTCTCCCCTTCAGCTTGGAGGTGACCTACTGGGACTCTTGTGACTTGAGCTCCACTACGGTGAGAACTCACCTGTTGTTTCTGCACGGTCAAAGTGAACCGGCTTCAACTGTAATTGGCCGCCACGCTCCCCAGCTTCCACCAGGCCTGCAGCCTGACGTCTGTCTTATTTCTGGTTGTGTTCCCTGGTTGCCAGCTTGTTTGGGTGTGTGTGTGGGCCCACAAAGTAATGAAGCATCACTGAAAGCTTCTGTAAGAGTTCTTCTGCTGTCTTTAATATTAATGAAGGTCTTTTGTGGTAAAGTTCATCAGCAGTGATCAACAGCAGAGCAAGGTTAAAAGAACATTTGTGTTTGAACCAAAGTAAACTGACAGTGAATAGTAACAAAACAAGGTTAAAGGAACATTGCACTGAATTCACTGGTTTGACTTGTTGAAGTTTCATTTTGAACAAGGTCAGTAGAAAACCACATTTTGGGTTCACTGTGATTTACTGTGGATGGTGACATTTATTCTTTCTGGCTATAATAATCAGGGGCCGTATTCATAAAGATTCTGAGAGTACTCTCAGAGAGCTCCTAACTTAGCCTAAACATTTCTAGCAAGGAGTTCTAGCTTAGAAGTGATTCAAGAAGCTCCTCAGAGCAACTCTGAGCAAGGAAGGGACAGAAACTTTTCTCTTAGTGAGGAGGTGTGGTTGACCCCGTTGCTAGGTGTGACGCATTGTTTTAGAAGGTGTGATTGGTTGATCAAGAAAAAAAAAAGAAAAGAAATAAAAGTGCTCTCTTAGTGATAATGGGCTTAGAATGGACAGTGAAATCGATCGGCCTAATCATAGAATCTAGTCTCTATTAAGGCATGGTGTAATTATGAATACTATGTTGTGTAATGAACATCTCTGTTGAATAAATAGAAAGCCATTCTTTAAAAGTAGTGTACAAAATGTTTGAAAATACAGGCCTACTTGCACAGTAGCCTGTTCACATGCTGATAGTTGTATATTTATTCACTTACGTTTATACTTAATCTATACTTAATACCAAATAATACTTAATCTATTTGGTATTAACGAGGAAAATGGCTCAGCTTCCAACAGTTTCTGTGATCGCTGCCCAGTAGCCTATAAGTAGCTGCGTTGATTGGCATAAACCAGGGAACAAGCAAACAGCAATGGAAGCCAGTAAAGAACCCGAAAACCCAACTGGACAGAGGAACGATGTTGACTCTTAGCTCAGTTAGTTGAAAACAATTTGAGCATTGATGCTGTGGAACCTCTTTCTGTTAACAAAAATGTATTCCCTTTCGGATGGTGCGATAATGCGGATGTGCATCCCATCGATTACACCAACAACACCGGGGAGGCCTGCTATGAAGCCTGCAAGGTGTGGACATCCAGTGGAAATGAAATAAGCTGTCTCACAATATGAGACTGTGAAAGCGCTGTACTTGTTTGTGCGATCACTCTGCTGATGGAAGGTGCGACAGACCCAAGTCATCACTGTTGCATTTTTCCAGTTGTCAAATATCTTAATGTTGTGATCAGTTTCATTTCTGGCGTTATAGCGTTCTTGCGTTGGGTGGGAGATGTGAGCACATCTCTAATGAGATCGACCACAAACATTATAACTGCACGATCTAATCTGTAGCGTTTGATTAATTCACCGTCATTCAGCATTTGGAGAATATTTCTCCTACCTACTTGTCTTTCCACCATTTTCTCCTCTGCTTGAGAAACTCTTAAGCCACTTAAAAGTCCTCCTCCCTACTCCTACAGTTTTTCACCTTAGGAGCTCTCTTAAGGGCTAAGATGCTTTATGAATGACTTTTATCTTTACTAGGATTTAGTCTCAACTTTGAGGGGAAATTATTAGAAAACGTCATAATTCTAAGAATTTTCTTGGTATTTCATCACTAGGAGCAAATCTTTGTACTAGCAATCTTTATGAATATGGCAACTGAAGTTAATTTATTGGGACATAGTTGTCATGTGACTCATTTTAAGTGCACTTAACTACAGTAAGAACACATTAACAAGGTACGCAATAATCCTTTAACACTGAAATAAAAAGAGACTGTTATCCCATTAAGAGCAAATGAACACATGAAAGGAGGTGTGTCTTTAGTCCAACGTGACTTAAACATCATCCAAACTCCTTTTTTAAAGAGTCAACACTTTCTGTTCACAGATTTAAATCTCTGTATCTGTGTGTGTTGTACGTCAGGCAGTAATATACAGTAATGTAGAGTCACCTGTGTGTGTGTGTGTGTGTGTGTGTGTTTGTGTGTGTGTAAATGTGTGTGTGTGTGTGTGTGTAAATGTGTGTGTGTGTGTGTGTGTGTGTGTGATATAAATATATCATTAGGAGTCAAACTTGAAACTGAGTTGTTGTGATTTGAGCTCAGACAAACCCAGAAAACAAGAGAACTGAAGGAAACTTAAAACTTCTGTTCTGGATTTAAATTTTATAGATCGACACAGAAACACATGAACTGACCTCAGAGTCTCCAGTCGACAGTTTGGACTCTCCAGTCCAGCACAGAGAAGCTTCACTCCTGAATCCTGCAGCTTGTTGTGACTCAGGTCCAGCTCTCTCAGATGGGAGGAGTTGGACTTCAGAGCTGAGGCCAGAGAAGCACAGCTGATCTCTGACAAACTGCAGAGACTCAATCTGAATAAAGAATAAATGATGTGAGTTTAAAAGACAATGTTCCTGCTTGAAATCATTCAGTGTTTAATCATCTGTTCAGAGCTGAACAGGTTTAGAAAATGAAGCTCCAAACACCTGAACCCAACAGGATGCAGGTTCAACACTGTCAGATACACAAAGTGAAACAGAGCTCTCATTAATATTAATGACAACGTGCTGCTGCTTCAATAAAGACGTAGTGATGTCACCTCTTAAACTCTGCAGCTCCACCAGAGGCTCCATCTATACAAACTCATGTTGTGCAGCCAAATAAAAACCCACAGAAACTGATTCAACATGTGATTCTACTATTTAAAGCTCCTGTTGTTAACACAGTTGAGTTTTGAGTCTCGTTCCAGACGATTTCTTCTCTTCCTCAATTCTCCACAGTCGTCCATTAACCCACCTGCTACCCCTTCAGCTCCGAGGAGTGAAACTGAGGCTGCTGTTTGGACTCGGTGACTGTTTGTGAGAGTGAGAGCAGCAGCTAGCTGAGCTCTGAGGCCACCGAGGGAGAAAGAAGATGTCCGCCGCCGCCGGTCCTCCACAGTCAGCCTGCCATCAGCCCGCCGCGTCTCCCCTTCAGCTTGGAGGTGACCTACTGGGACTCTTGTGACTTGAGCTCTGCTACGGTGAGAACTCACCTGTTGTTTCTGCACGGTCAAAGTGAACCGGCTTCAACTGTGTTTGGCCGCCACGCTCCCCAGCTTCCACCAGGCCTGCAGCCTGACGTCTGTCTTATTTCTGGTTGTGTTCCTGGTTGCCAGCTTGTTTGGGTGTGTGTGTGGGCCCACAAAGTAATGAAGCATCACTGAAAGCTTCTGTAAGAGTTCTTCTGCTGTCTTTAATATTAATGAAGGTCTTTTGTGGTAAAGTTCATCAGCAGTGATCAACAGCAGAGCAAGGTTAAAAGAACATTTGTGTTTGAACAAAAGTAAACTGACAGTGAATAGTAACAAAACAAGGTTAAAGGAACATTGCACTGAATTCACTGGTTTGACTTGTTGAAGTTTCATTTTGAACAAGGTCAGTAGAAAACCACATTTTGGGTTCACTGTGATTTACTGTGGATGGTGACATTTATTTTTTCTGGCTATAATAATCAGGGGCCGTATTCATAAAGATTCTGAGAGTACTCTCAGAGAGCTCCTATCTTAGCCTAAACATTTCTAGCAAGGAGTTCTAGCTTAGAAGTGATTCAAGAAGCTCCTCAGAGCAACTCTGAGCAAGGAAGGGACAGAAACTTTTCTCTTAGTGAGGAGGTGTGGTTGACCCCGTTGCTAGGTGTGACGCATTGTTTTAGAAGGTGTGATTGGTTGATCAAGAAAAAAAAGAAAAGAAAAGAAAGAAAAGTGCACTCTTAGTGATAATGGGCTTAGAATGGACAGTGAAATCGATCGGCCTAATCATAGAATCTAGTCTCTATTAAGGCATGGTGTAATTATGAATACTATGTTGTGTAATGAACATCTCTGTTGAATACATTGCAAGTCATTCTTTAAAAGTAGTGTACAAAATGTTTGAAACTACAGGCCTATTGTGCAGTAGCCTGTTCACATGCTGATAGTTGTTATATTTATTCACTTACGTTTATACTTAATCTATACTTAATACCAAATAATACTTAATCTATTTGGTATTAACGAGGAAAATGGCTCAGCTTCCAACAGTTTCTGTGATCGCTGCCCAGTAGCCTATAAGTAGCTGCGTTGATTGGCATAAACCAGGGAACAAACAAACAGCAATGGAAGCCAGTAAAGAACCCGAAAACCCAACTGGACAGAGGAACAATGTTGACTCTTAGCTCAGTTAGTTGACGAGCGTAAAGCACTGAAAAAAATTTGAGCATTGATGCTGTGGTACCTCTTTCTGTTAACAAAAATGTATTCGCTTTCTGATGGTGCGATAATGCGGATGTGTATCCCATCGATTACACCAACAACACCGGGGAGGCCTGCTATGAAGCCAGCACGGTGTGGACATCCAGTGGAAATGAAATAAGCTGTCTCACAATATGAGACTGTGAAAGCGCTGTACTTGTTTGTGCGATCACTCTGCTGATGGAAGGTGCGACAGACCCAAGTCATCACTGTTGCATTTTTCCAGTTGTCAAATATCTTAATGTTGTGATCAGTTTAATTTCTGGCGTTATAGCGTTCTTGCGTTGGGTGGGAGATGTGAGCGCATCTCTAATGAGATCGACCACAAACATTATAACTGCACGATCTAATCTGTAGCATTTGATTAATTCACCGTCATTCAGCGTTTGGAGAATATTTCTCCTACCTACTTGTCTTTCCACCATTTTCTCCTCTGCTTAAGAAACTCTTAAGCCACTTAAAAGTCCTCCTCCCTACTCCTACAGTTTTTCACCTTAGGAGCTCTCTTAAGGGCTAAGATGCTTTATGAATGACTTTTATCTTTACTAGGATTTAGTCTCAACTTTAAGGGGAAATTGTTAGAAAATGTCATAATTCTAAGAATTTTCTTAGTATTTCGTCACTAGGAGCAACTCTTTGTACTAGCAATCTTTATGAATATGGCAACTGAAGTTAATTTATTGGGACATAGTTGTCATGTGACTCATTTTAAGTGCACTTAACTACAGTAAGAACACATTAACAAGGTACGCAATAATCCTTTAACACTGAAATAAAAAGAGACTGTTATCCCATTAAGAGCAAATAAACACATGAAAGGAGGTGTGTCTTTAGTCCAACGTGACTTAAACATCATCCAAACTCCTTTTTTAAAGAGTCAACACTTTCTGTTCACAGATTTAAATCTCTGTGTATCTGTGTGTGTTGTACGTCAGGCAGTAATATACAATAATGTAGAGTCACCTGTGTGTGTGTGTGTGTGTGTGTGTGTGTGTGTGTGTGTGTGTGTGTGTGTGTGAGATATAAATATATCATGAGGAGTCAAACTGTTCAGACTGTCAAACTTGAAACTGAGTTGTTGTGATTTGAGCTCAGACAAACCCAGAAAACAAGAGAACTGAAGGAAACTTCAAACTTCTGTTCTGGATTTAAATTTTATAGATCGACACAGAAACACATGAACTGACCTCAGAGTCTCCAGTCGACAGTTTGGACTCTCCAGTCCAGCACAGAGAAGCTTCACTCCTGAATCCTTCAGCTCATTACGACTCAGCTCCAGCTCTTTCAGATGGGAGGAGTTGGACTTCAGAGTTGAGGCCAGAGAAGCACAGCTGATCTCTGACAACCTGCAGCTCCTCAATCTGAATAAAGAATAAATGATGTGAGTTTAAAAGACAATGTTCCTGCTTGAAATCATTCAGTGTTTAATAATCTGTTCAGAGCTGAAGAAGGTTTAGAAAATGAAGCTCCAAACACCTGAACCCAACAGGATGCAGGTTCAACACTGTCAGATACACAAAGTGAAACAGAGCTCTCATTAATATTAATGACAACGTGCTGCTGCTTCAATAAAGACGTAGTGATGTCACCTCTTAAACTCTGCAGCTCCACCAGAGGCTCCATCTATACAAACTCATGTTGTGCAGCCAAATAAAAACCCACAGAAACTGATTCAACATGTGATTCTACTATTTAAAGCTCCTGTTATTAACACAGTTGAGTTTTGAGTCTCGTTCCAGATGATTTCTTCTCTTCCTCAATTCTCCACAGTCGTCCATTAACCCACCTGCTACCCCTTCAGCTCCGAGGAGTGAAACTGAGGCTGCTGTTTGGACTCGGTGACTGTTTGTGAGAGTGAGAGCAGCAGCTAGCTGAGCTCTGAGGCCACCGAGGGAGAAAGAAGATGTCTGCCGCCGCCGGTCCTCCACAGTCAGCCTGCCATCAGCCCGCCGCGTCTCCCCTTCAGCTTGGAGGTGACCTACTGGGACTCTTGTGACTTGAGCTCTGCTACGGTGAGAACTCACCTGTTGTTTCTGCACGGTCAAAGTGAACCGGCTTCAACTGTGTTTGGCCGCCACGCTCCCCAGCTTCCACCAGGCCTGCAGCCTGATGTCTGTCTTATTTCTGGTTGTGTTCCCTGGTTGCCAGCTTGTTTGGGTGTGTGTGTGGGCCCACAAAGTAATGAAGCATCACTGAAAGCTTCTGTAAGAGTTCTTCTGCTGTCTTTAATATTAATGAAGGTCTTTTGTGGTAAAGTTCATCAGCAGTGATCAATAGCAGAGCAAGGTTAAAAGAACATTTGTGTTTGAACCAAAGTAAACTGACAGTGAATAGTAACAAAACAAGGTTAAAGGAACATTGCACTGAATTCACTGGTTTGACTTGTTGAAGTTTCATTTTGAACAAGGTCAGTAGAAAACCACATTTTGGGTTCACTGTGATTTACTGTGGATGGTGACATTTATTCTTTCTGGCTATAATAATCTGAAGTTAATTTATTGGGACATAGTTGTCATGTGACTCATTTTAAGTGCACTTAACTACAGTAAGAACACATCAACAAGGTACGTAATAATCCTTTAACACTGAAATAAAAAGAGACTGTTATCCCATTAAGAGCACATAAACACATGAAAGGAGGTGTGTCTTTAGTCCAACGTGACTTAAACATCATCCAAACTCCTTTTTTAAAGAGTCAACACTTTCTGTTCACAGATTTAAATCTGTGTATCTGTGTGTGTTGTACGTCAGGCAGTAATATACAATAATGTAGAGTCACCTGTGTGTGTG